>JAHWFO010002326.1:802591-817498 GCA_023313115.1 Rhysida immarginata
ATTCACCAATAACAATGAGCTCAAAATGATGATGCAATGATAAAGCAATCCTTTCCAAGAATTATAACAATGAACATAAAATGATGATGCAATATGGATAAGTTTCAATTTGTAACAATGCATAGAATTCCTGTTATTCAGGTTTTTCTTAGAAAAGAGAGTTCTTAGTACTTAACAATTTCTTGAAAATCTTTAAAAATGATCAGTAGCTGGAGATAATGAAGAGTTAGCAGACTATTGAGAAAGAGTGGAAAGACGACAGAGAAAGCAAACCTTTAGCTCCGTGCTGTATTGAGCAAATGGGAAGCAAGTAAATAGAAGAATTGGCGACCGCTAGACTACCCAAAGTGATGAAAGGCCAAATTTTGCTTCAACACAGCGAGAGAAGAGTGGAAATTGCAACAACATCAAGTGTAGATCTGAAGTAAGATTATCTGAGTAAGAAATTATTGGAGCAGTCCATCCATTTTGAGCCTTTAAAAAGATTTTTTTCGAATTTTCATTAAGAATTTTTACTGTATTAATTCTAAGCATTTTCATGTGTTTATTTTTAAGATATTGCAAAATTTATTTTAATTTTTGAGATTGTTCTGTTTACATCCCAAGTGTAATAATCCCGGGCAACGCCGGGTACTTCTTCTAGTTATATATATAGATAGATGAAAAAATTAACCAGTCACTTTCACAACAGAATACTTATCAGTATGGATAATAAACGATGTGAAACGTTGCAGGAAAATAAGAAAATAAAGGAACGTTCATATGATTTGAGAGGTAGAGTCACAGTTGGACTAAAGGATTGGGAAATGTCAGTGTTTAATTGCCAAGGAACTCCAAATTCACACTCATCAGTCCATTATATCATCCAAAAGTATCATACAACAGGAGAAATCACAAATAAAATTGGAAGGGGCAAGCAGAGGAAAATATCAGAACGCGACGACAGAAAAATTGTAAAACAGATAGAAAAAATAGGAAAAAATCAGCTGTAGAACTGCATGTAAAAATGAAAAATGATCTAAACATCATCAATTATTCTTCAAACCAGTCGAACAGGTTGCATGAAGCCGGGCTTAAAGGATGCACACCAAAGAAGAAGCCCTGTGTCAACAAGGAAAATCGAATCAGACGCCTGAATTGGGCAAAAGAATATCTAAACAAGGACAAAAATTTTTGGAACAAAATTGTGTGGTCAGATGAAAACAAATTTAACTTATTTGGCTCTAGTGGCTGTAACAAAGTTGGAGAACACCTAGTGAAGCTTACAGACTGGAGTGTTTGAAGCCAACAGTGAAGCATGGAGGAGGAAGTGTCATAGTATGGGGCTGCATGCCAGCTACAGGCTGGGACATCTAGAATTTATGGATGGCATCATGGACCAACACCAGCACAGAGAAGTTTTTATTAGAATCTCCATGCTTCTGCAAGTAAATTGGAATTGAGAAGAAATTTTAGGTTACAGCAAGACTCAGATGCTAAGCATACAGTTCATTCTGTGAAAGAATTCCTCAAATCCAAGAAAGTTTAAGTGCTTGACCGGCTTCCCCAGTCAATCTGACTTAAATCCAATCGAGCACCTTTGGGTCATAATGGAAATAAAGAGGAAAAACCGTAGACCAAAGTCAAAAGCAGATTTAAAAGACTTGTTGACAAAAACTGGAATGATGTAGATGTGAAGGAAAAAAAAAACTCTAGTAGAACCTATGTACAATCGATGCCTAGATTTTGTCAAGGCTAGAAGAGGTCCCACTACATTTTAAAAATTAAGTTTAGATTGTACATCTGCCCAAATTTTTAAGTGGACGTATAATATTTTTGTCACAAAAATATCGTAAATGACCTATTTTGCATTATAATATCTCACATCAATGATAAACCCAAGTTTATTACATGATATACATCAAGTTCAGGGTATTATACAGAAGCTTATAACTGTATAGACACTAATCTGTGCAATTAAACATAAATAATGTGAATATATCACTTAGTGTCAGTCATTTTAATCACTTGCAAACTGGTGGACGGATAATTTTTTTTGCTTACTGTACAACCTCTGCTCTCCTATCAATATTCAAAAACAAATACCGTATTTTTCGAATACAGGCCGCGGCTTTAAACCTAAAAAAAATGGAAAATTTCAGGAGTGCAGCCAACAGTGAGTGCCGCCTGAAAAAATTTTTTTTTCTGAAAAAATCACTTTCAGTAATTTTGGATAGAACAAAGAAAAATCGAACTACTTCGTTTTAGTGTCCCACAGTATCTTAAATAGTAATTTAGATAACAATTATGTTATTTATATAATCTAAATTATTTCAATATGTTTAATGAAACTTTTATAAATTTATTAATCAAAGGTGTAAATAATTATAGTAATTTGATTTTAATGAGCGAGTATAACCTTTATTTCATCAGCGGCGGACATGGTTCTATCATCGAAATGCGACCAATAGCGCGATAGAGCATTCTATGACATCACCTAGGAGTAGAGTGGGCTAGAAGACAGCTCTGACTATCGCCGGCAATAATTTCAACACTTGAATTTCATAATAATTTATGAATGAAAATGTATGTGACTGGTTAATTATTGTTCTGCACGGTTAAAATATTAATTTCAGTGTTAGAAAACGATTGAACGAAGGCTGTATAATTTAAAGCCATGAACTCAAATCGACCATGTTTTTATCAGATAATTTCTGCCGATCTACGATCGATTTACCTTTTCAAAAAATATAAAATATAATAGAAGTTTCCTGTAAAAAGATAGGAAGCAAATATAAGAGAAAATAGACATAATATAGATGGATTGTATTCGATATCGACCAAAAAGTATTCCGCTATTAAAAAGAATACTCATCTACAACTGTGAAATCGGGAGCAAGGTTTTTTTTGGGTTTTTTTGGTGGGAGGAAGGGCTAATCTTTATTCAACTATATTTATCGTACGAGACAATTCTACTTAATTTATAAAAAATTTCTAGTAAAAGAGAGTCGAATTGTTGTTCGTTTTTTTTTTAATATATATGTTAATACTGTCAATAACGTCGAAAGCATAATGATTTTTGGTCGATAGTCAATACATGTATTATATTTGGTTCCTATCTTTTTATAGGAAACTTCTATTATATTTTATACTTTTTGAAAAGGTAAATTGATCTTAGATCGGAAAAAATTATCCGATAAGAACACAGTCGATTTAAGTTCATGGCTTTAAATTATCCAGCCTTTGTTCAATCGTTTTCTAATAGTGAAATTAATATTCTAACCCTGCAGAACAATAATTAACCAGTGACATACATTTTCATTCATAAATTGTTATGAAATTCACGTGTTGAAATTATTGTCAGCGATAGTAGGAAATACCTTTTAGCCCACTCTACTCCAAGGTGTTTTGATGTCATCGAATGCTTATCGCGTTATTGGTCAGTATTTCGTTGATAGAACCATGGCTGCAGCTGATGAAATAAATGCTATACTCGCTCTTTAAATTAAAATTACTATAATTATTTACACATTAAGTTAATAAATTTATAAAAGTTTCAATATATATATTAAAATAATTTAGAAGGTTATATAAATAATGTAATTGGTGTCCAAATTACTATTTAAGATACTGTGGGATGCTAAAACGAAGTAGTTCGATCTTTTTGTAGACTCCAGAAGTTTGCGGCCTAAAGTGAATTACGGCCTTTAAAGGGTTATTTTTTCGTTCCACAGTCAAATTTGTGGCTGCAGCCTAAAGTGAATGCGGCTAATATTCGAAAAAATACGGTAGATAAGTTTTGGATATAATTGGAAAAAAACGGCTATCCAAAACAAATAGTGACAAAATGCGTTAACTAATATTTCCTTAATCAAAATAGGAAAAACATGAATCCTGTGGAAAATTTTCTACTTAACAATGCAATTACCTAAGTAAAGGAACAAGACACATGGTTATATAGCCTAAAGTTTTAATATGTAAATAATCCACTCACTAAGACGTGACTGGAAGTTATTTTCCACTTGGAAAAAAAATTGAGCAACTTGCTCAGGTAAATAGAAATTACAAGAAGTACGAGGTCTGTTCAAAAAATACGTAGACTGTTTGAATTGCGCGGGCCCTGTTGGTCCTAATCAAAATCGCTTGGTGTCGCCATCTTCTGACAGATCCGCTGATTACAAGGCAGTTTTTTGATTGCAAATATCAGTATTGCTTGATTAGCTACGCGGTTGTTTGTGAAGTGTGTTTTTTTCGTTTGGCGGATTTTTAGAATTTGGCGGAATTTTAGAAGGCTCCACAGAGAACCAGATTTACTACATCGAAGTTCTCAAACGTCTGCGGGATGCTATCCGGCGTAAAAGGCCAGAAATGTGTACGAGTGGTGACTGGTTGTTTCATCACGACAACGCTTCAGCCCTCAGAACTCGAGAGTTTTTGGCCAAACACTCGATCACTGTTCTTCCTCACCCACCCTACTCACCTGACCTCGCTCCTTGTGACTTCTTCTTGTTTCCCAAACTCAAAAGACCTTTGAAAGGAAGGAGATTTGAGACGATTCCCGACATAAAGGCAAATGCGACGAAGGCGCTGAAGGACATCACAAAAGAAGCTTTCCAGGACTGTTTCCAAAAGTGGAAACACCGTTGGGATAAGTGTGTGCTTCGGGGAGGAGAGTACTTTGAAGGGGACCCAGATATGTAACTTCTGAATAAAGTATATTTTATTTTATGACGTCAGTCTACGTATTTTTTGAACAGACCTCGTAATTAGGAATATGTATAATACAGTTATCAGTATTATAGTATTTGGCCGCTGCCTTATTCAGGTGGCTGGTTTAATCCAATTACTAAAAAATATCAAATGTGCTTCTCAGAAAATTACATTACCGCACTATATCCTTTGGAAAGTAGCGACACTGTGCTTTTAATTGGGTGCTAATTCGCTTTCTACCGTAACGAGAAAACAGGGGCAATTAACGATATGTGCTTTCTATATGTACTGTGAGGAGAAAAGAAATAAAAATGAGATACGAGCTTATCTGAGATATAACAGGCTCCTAAATCCTCATCCAAATAGCCTGTTATTCCCCAAGGCGTGATGTACGACACTTGTTGTCCAGAATTCTCCTCGTCTCTCTCTCCAGGAAACGTAGGAATGGCTGCAACCTATACCAGTCTTCCTAACGGTGAAGTGGGACTTCGTTGTATTGAGTAAAGCTGCCTGACCGTTGTGGCTTGAACTTTACTCGGCTCGAAATACCCAATTCGTTTCTCTGTCCATTAATTAGCTGCCAGAATCAAACGACAAACTTCTAAGCTGAATCGAGTAACCTTAAGTTTTAATCGTTGTAATTCCTACGATTTATTTGCGTTTGCACCCCTACCCCTTGAAGATACTGATTAATCTACTTGCAAACTCTTCCCAAGATAACTGTCCATTAGTAGCCAATAGGGCTGTGATCCATTCTGCGGCTGCCCACTATAGTTGGGCTGTGGAACTTGGGAGTTGGGTACCCCTGGAACTTGCTACGTGCTGAAACTGCCTAACAAAAACCTCAGAATCTTCCTTGCTAGTTCCTGAAAATACTAAGTACTGTAGCCCGTCTATAGACCTTTGTACTGGGTTATCTTGCATTCTGTCAATTGCCTGTATTAATACTGCAAATGGAAGTGGAATATCTGCGTATTCTGCCATGTAATAAAATGAATATTGAACTTGCAAACACAAGATTATAATACGCTTTAAAAGATTTTCTTCCTTTATTACTTTGATTTGTAAACCTGTAATGACAAAAACATTTATTATTCAAATTTCTTGTAGTAAGACCTTATTATTGCCACCAAATAATTGCATTATTACATTTCTAAGCCACCAACTTTGGATTCTGACGCTCCGGGCTGATAGAATCATTAAACTGCAAGTTGGAGAGAGAAGTTATCTTAAAAATAAATTGATGATAGAACGAGAAAGTAACAAAAAAATTTTCTGTACTAAGAATTTCTTAAACTTGACACAAAAAATGCCATTGCCTGCCTTAAGGACCTAAAGCGCAAATTCACTGAAAAAAACTATTTACCAGGTGACACAAGAATTTGTTTGAAGGTTATCTCTAGTTTATTATTATCTTCTTTTCGATAAACAAGAATATCATCTTATTATTATGTTCTTACATTAATATCTTTTCTTCTTATGTTGTTATCTTCTCTACGATCAAACAAGAGAATATATTTTAGTATGATTTTTTATTCTGTTGTTTGGATGGTGTGCTGTCTTTTAGTTTATACCTTATTTGAGTAGTTTTATAGAGGTGAGCCCCTATAGACTTGATCGGATGAATGAGGGTGAATTCCCTGTTGAAGTTATGACATTCACATACTCTTGACTCACTCCCTGGGAGTGCTCACATATAATAAATAAATAAATAAATAAATAAATAAACATCTATGTTGAACATACTTTAATTTAAATTTATATTATTGAATTGTTCATGATCAAAATTTAAAAAAGGGTTAATTTAATATGACATTGTCTACCTACCTGCACTTCATTGTAAAATACTTTTTAAACTGAGTACATTTCAAAAATAATCTTATTAAGCAATTTATATTAAATGAAAACTTATTAAATAGGGATATACACTGAACGACCAATTTATTAGAGACACCACTTACGGAAAATGGATCGGCCTCCCAATGACACACAAACAATGGAAAAGGCCGGAGCGATGTATAAAAGGGATGCATTGGATCACAACGTACAGTCAGCAGCAGAAGTGGACTGAATATGGGTAAATCCAAGGATTTGATCAAGGCATGATCGTTAGAGCTCGACGGGTGCAGTTGAGCATTTCGCAAACCGCGAACCTCCACACGTTTTCCTGTGCAAAAAACAGTGTCAAGGGTATCGCCACTGTACACTGGATGACTGGAAGAAGGTCGCCTGATTCTACGAATCGCGGTTCCTACTTCATGCAGATGGCCCCATCCTATAAACAGAAAACCGTACAGGTGGGTGGAGTAGGAGTGCTGGTCTGAGGTTGTTTTTTCTCGGGACACGCTGGGTCCTCTGACATCTGTAGACACATCCTTGAATGCGACACACTACCTGTACATTGTTGCCGAGCAGGTGCACACCTTTCATGATGACTGTGTCCCCTGGTGGGGACGGACAGTTTCTTATGCTACCTGTCGCCGTGCTCGAATGGTCTTGGACTGGTTCGAGGAACATGACGCGGAATTCCACCTGCTTCAGTGGCTAGCTCGGTCGCCCAATCTTATACTGATCGAGCATTTATGGGATCAAGTGGAGAGAACATCCGACGCCTTCCCACACTACCACCCAATCTGCACCAATTACTGGACGTTGTGATGTCAGCCTGGGCTGCTATTCTTCTGCAAATGTTTCAACACTTTGTTGAATCCATGCCAGCACGTATTCAGGCATTCTCGTCGCTAAAGGAGGATCAACATGCTATCTGCAAGGTGTCTCTAATAAATTGGTCATTCAGTGTATAAGGATATTTTCTGAATATTGATTTTCTATATGATAGTATAAATTCATATATATGTGCAATAAGTTAAAAATGATTGCAAATACTATGCAGACTTAAAGAGTAGCCTACAACATTATTTGCAATAATTACGCATTGTATACAAACTGTTTGTATGCAATGACCGATGGTAACGATCTAGTAATTTTGAAGGAAACGTAATGTTTCCTGAATTGCAGATTATCCACATCATTTATGATATTCATCCTATCCCATTTAAGCTGCTTAAAACAATGATGAAGAAATTGCTTAACATGTGGCATTTCACAACTATGCGATGCGAGTCTGCCATATTCGTTCGTTACTTGGTGTCAGCTCAATCAGGTCTGAACAAGAACTCTACAGCGACTGAGACCCCATTATACAGAGACGTGGTTCGGCCCTAAATGTTTATATTTTGTTGTATTAATGCTGTGGTGTGTCTGCTTATGCTATTATTTTAATTCATAATAAAAATCAATATAAACGTCTTGGTAAGTGTTTATACAAAAATTGAGAAGTAACAATTATAAAGTTTAAAATTTATGTTTGTTTGTTATTCATAATTTTACTACCTGGACAATCATCAAGGCTTTTTCTTAATATTTTTTCATTTATTTTTAGGAGAAAGACAGCAAGAAAGAAATTATAAATCTAGGTGTCTGGAATGAGGCAAAACACTTGAAATGGCTGGATCAAAACCCCCATAAACGTCCAAAGAAAGGTCTAACTCAGAAGTTAGTTTTGAAAGTTATTTTTCTGAATGTAATACACCTTATAGAGTAGATATTTGATTAATTGAATTCCTCTCTAATTCGAAGTTTCAGTTTACTCATTACTGCTCCAGGCTCAAGATGCTGTAATTTGACTTAATAGAACCACCATAAATTGAACTGGAGAAATGTTAGCCTCTGTAAATCGACGTTAACCCAAATTTTACCATTAACCAGGGTTCCCAAGTCATGTGCCTACTAAGTCACTAAAACAGACTGATCCTGTCACCAAAAAAATCATTAAAATTTTAAATACTTCACCAAAAAATTCACTTAACAATTTTTTTTTATGTTCTTTTTTTTTTTTACTTACTAAAACATTAAACCAGTAAAGTTTTTAATTCTTTTTCAATGGGAAAAATTTTAACAATTAATGCACTCAAACATATAGAAGTGTGAAATATACTTAAAACTTCATCATATCGGCATCAGTGGCTCAGTGGTTGCGTGATCGCATTTTCAAGGGCGCTGAGGATATTTTCAAGGGGAAAATCCAGAGATCACGCACTTGCTTCGGAAGGGAAGTAAATCTGTTGGTTCCGTATATTCGTTTGCCAGCTGCATGTTAAAGAACTTTTGCGAGGCAAAATTTGCAGCCTCTGAAAGGACCATGGTAGTTCAAATGGATGTTAATATCAAACAAACGAAACCAATCATTATATTTATCATTAGTAGTACTACTTGGAATATGATTATTCATATTGTGATTGAATTTGTCCATCATAGTCATAGTTGGAGTAAAATTAAAAGACAAACTTTATTAATATAATAGTATGTAATATCTCTAAATGTAACAGAATTTTTAATATAAATGATGATTACAATTGCAGCAAAACATAACTCTGAAATATCTCTTTTACCGCAACATATAACAGACAAACCTTGTAAGACAAACCTTGCTTTAGTAAGACAAACCTACTAACAAACCTTGACAAACCTCTTCTAAGTAAGACAAACCTTGCCCCTTCAATCTATATCTATTATGTAGCTGCAAAAGTTCTTTCCGTTTTTAATTCCGGAAAACAAAATGATGTACCTAAAAATTAGCGTATCTCTAATCCCCAGAGTAATCCCATTAGCATCTAGCACCTTCTGCCAACGTGTCTCCAGTAGATCAATCCCCTGGCTGTAGAACTTGCTAGACTTCGACTCAAAGAAGTCCGTTTTTAATTCATTAATGCTGGCTCCTGCTGCAAAGCTTGTTGCACATGTTCCATCTGTTGGGAATACAGGTCCCCAGTGATGATTTGGCCAGTTGATAGCAGCTGATAGTACACATTTGGCATTTAGTCCACCAGACACACTAGACTATGGGGTTCATCAGAATTGGCAAATTCTCCCGATCTGAATTTCTGGAATGCCTTGCCTTGCGTTCATTCACAGTATTATCCCCAAACGCAAGACACATTCAGCGACTTGATGCTGATGATGCCAAGCCCACCTTGAAGTAATAAAGCAAACACCTAACCATCTCCTTCGATACCTCCATTTGTCTTCACTTCTGCAGGAGATGTGATTGATGTGAATGTCTAACAGCCCTGTATTTATACAGGCTAACCTTCCTGCTTCCCCCCCTGACAGATTTTGGACCACACTGTACACTCATTTGCATATCTCCTATCACTTCCTTTTATGGCAACATAAAAATGGCAAGAGCTTTTGTGGTTACAGTCATGAAGGCATTAACCATAACCACAGAAAGATTATTTCTCAGTCTGTCCTTTATTATGTTGTAAATTGGAAATGCTCTTTCCACAGTTGGATTGGAAAGTGTTAGCATTATGAGAGCAACAGCTAATGCACTGATGTTTCCATATCTTCTACACTGGCTGACAAATAAGTGAAGCATCCAGAAGGAGTGGTTGAAAGTTAATGAAACGATATATGATGGACGAAAATGTGACTTTATTGTATTGATTACAATATGGGATGAAACAGACAATGCCATTGGTATTACAGGTGGAATGCTGACACCCCCTCTGGTCCCAATGCATGCCCTTATATGGTTCGGAATGGTGTTAAACAGCCTGTCCTGAGGCAAGTCAGCCCACATTTGTTGCAGCTGTCCCTCCAGATCCTGCAGGTTGGTACTGGAACGGACTCACCTTCCAGTGTCATCCAACACATGTTCATTGAGAGGAGTGGTCCGGGGATCTTGCTAGCCATGAGAGGACCTCAACATTTTATAGGCAGTCAATAGACACATGTCTGTGTGTGGGCGTGCGTTATCTTGTTGGTACAATGTTCCAGGGTACTGTGAGGGTCCCAGAAGGGGTAGACCGTGCAGACACAATGTCTGTGATGTATCGCAGTGCTGTCAAAGTCTGTCGGAGCACTGTTGGAGGTGACCTGAACGCATATGCGATGACCCACCCACACTATGATAAAGAAGAATGGTTCGGATGACCATCTTATAAAGCAAAAGTTTGCTGTCTATTCCAAGTGCACTGTTTCGCCCCGGAAGAGCAACTAGACTAAACTTTGACTTCTTAGTTTTATTGATCACACAGGAGACTTGGTCAACCCAATTTAGCCTTGCATCTTACCACCACTCCTAGGTATTTGTACTTTCTTAGCCATTCGAGCTCTTTAGGAAGTGCGGACTCAGCAAGTTTCTGCAAAATCTCCATTTTCATGCAGCAGAGATTTCTAAGATTATATCGGGTGGGCAAGAAATAACGTGAGGTGTTCAGAGCTCGCTAGCGGGAATTCTATTGGGCCAAATGCAGTACATTTTGGCGTATATACTTAGCGGAACATGCAGTTTAGATTTCTGCAAAATAAAAAATAGTACCAAAAGTCGCCATAGGGGGCGCTTATTTCAAGAAAACAATGAATACCTAATTGTCAAATGAACAAATACCGTACAAACCAACTTTAGTAACAACAATAAACAATGTTTTATTTTTAATTACAAATGTGTTTCAATATGACCACCAGGGTGCTGTTCCAATAGCTGCATGCGGTACACGACATTTTCTATGGCAGCTCGCAGCATATCTGCATTAATTAGTCTGATATGTAACGTCATTTGATCCTTTAAGGTCGAGAGGTCAGGAACACGTGCTTGATACGCAAGGCTTTTCAAATATCCCCATAACCAAACATCACAAGGGTTGAGATCGGCGACCTGGGTGGCCATGGGAAATGCACGACTAATTATTCTGCTGTCTGAAAAACGTTCTCGCAAGATCTGCTGCACCTGACGTCCGATGTGCGGTGGCGCACCATCCTGCATAAAAATGGTAGAATCCAGACAACCCTTTTCCTGCAACCGTGGTATCACAAAATTCTCAAGCATATCGGCATACCTGGCAGAATTGACGGAACAAGTCACCGCTGCACGGGGATGGATTTCTTCAAAAAAGTACGGGCCGATGATGAAAGAAGCAGTAAAGCCGCACCATACTGTTAGTTTCGGTGAATGCATAGGAGTTGGCAGACACACTTGTGGATTTGATGCAGCCCAAATACGGCAGTTGTGGGTATTGATATCACCATTCAAATAAAAATGTGCCTCATCACTCCATAAAATTTGCCATGGCTATGCATCATCCACTTCCACACGTGCTAAAAACCTCAACGAAAAGTCAGTTCGGGTACGTTCATCTCCAGGAAGCAATTGTTGAACAGGTGTGAGTTTATAGGGATAAAATGTCAATATCTTATGCAATATTTTCCTCACAGTCGAATACGGATATCTGTTTGGCGTGCTATTGTGTGTGCACTGTTGGTACCCTGCACAGTAGCATCTCCTGTTCCACAACAGCAATTACAACTTTTTCAACGTGTTGCTACCTGATTCGTTTGCGTCCCCGGCCTGGTTGCACTCCTAGAGTACCGGTAGATTCAAATCGTTCAATCATTTTCCGTAAGTTAGTTATGCTCGTCGGTCCTCTTCATAACGTTTTCAATCGCCGAAATTCACGAAGGGCAGCACTTGCATTGTCGCTCTTCTGATAAAACAACTTGACTAATAACGCCCGGTCAGGCAGAGTAAGCGTCATCGTCAGGCCATTCGTTCGAGAATGATGGGAAATCCTCAGCCTTGCCTTTTATTGTCATGATTGCTCAACACGGAACGCGCTTATGCAAATGTATTCATTGTTTTCTTGAAATAAGCGCCCCCTATGGCGACTTTTGGTACTTTTTTTTTTTGCAGAAATCGAAACTGCATGTTCCACTAAGTATATACACCAAAACGTACTGCATTTGGCCTAATATAATTCCCGCTAGCGAGCTCTGAACACCTCACATATGCTATTCTTGCCCACCCGGTATATGCTATTTTCAATCAACACTTACCAATCAGTGCAATATGAATAAGGGTTAAAGAGCCCATTGGTCTTTTTAGTGCTTTGTAATATGCAAGTATTTTACTACTAGTGGCTCATGATGACGTCTCATGTATCTGAATTTTTCCAAAGTACTACAGAATAGCAAAATATGCTTCTTCCCTTTGTTTTGGTAGTTTCACCAAAAATTTCCCTGAAATTTTTCTCTTTTCACTAAACATATCACTAAGACTTTATTGTCATTTTTATCGCTGAAAATAAAATTTGTCACTAAATTTGGTCAAAAATTCAGACCTGGCAACCTGGCAACAAATTTTGTCTTTACAAACCTTTATAACACACAAGAACCCTTGCGAGGCAAAATTTGCGGCCCCTATAACGCAGTCCTGAAATGACCACGGCAGTTGAATAGGACGTTAATACCAAACAAACCAAACCAAACCGCATTAAATGATCTCACTTTTTCACTCATAGATTATTATTCCTTAGTTGTTTTCCCAAAATTCCTCTTCTCTTTCAGCCTTCATTAGATATCACTTATACCCCCAGGTCTTTTAGGCAATCGCACACTAATACACTTCAGCTGATAGCCAACTTAAGTTATTCCCTCAATCTCATACTGGTAATACGTATTCCTCACAGCCCTCTTTTGTGCAATGAACTCTTGTCTGTGTATTTATTTTATTTTCTTTTGGCGTGAAATTGCATTTTTCATGTTTGCTGAATGAGATTTTAAAAATTCTCCAAGATATTACATTGAGAACATTTAAAATAATATACAAAAGTATTTTTTCATCATTTACAAAATAAAACAGTTGATGATTCTATGGTTTCATTGGTCATTTTACATTATTAAGAAATAATTTATCTTCGGATTCCAATGAAAGAAATATTACAACTCATTCTCCCTTTATGTTAATATTAAATGGTGGACTAGAAATTTGGTCGTATTATAAATACTGATTTAGATCAATTAGTAATTCTTCTTATTTTTTTGTGTAATCAAATTTGGGTTTGTATTTCAATTTTATATAATGTAAAATATGTTTTCGAACTTTTTGGACTGGTATATCCTAAGAATTATGGCTACATTCTCTTTAACATTTCTGAGGAACATTTTTTATTCTAAATTTTCTAAAATTTTAAATTAATTTTATGTGTTCAGAACTCTAGCTTTACAATTACGTTCGAATATCTTTTTACTTAACCGTATTCAAAGCATTTAATTCAGAAAATGAAATATAATTAGTTTACACAAAATACAAATAATAAAATTTAAAATCTGCAGTTTTCCAAAATAAAAAGATAAAAGTTAATATCAACAATCTATCTCATCTAAACCTGTGAAGAGAGTTTCCCTGGCTTTTAATCCGTTATTGTACAAAATTATACACGATTTTAAAAATGATAAAATACAGATTATTCCTACATTTTACGCGCAGGCTGCTGCCACTCGCCTCTCTTCAAGGGCTTCGACGACTCCCGCCGACCGCTGCCGTTTACGCACGTATCTTTTCTCCAGTTCTTTCTCGAAACCACACTCACTGGCTTCGTTTGCCAAAAACACATAGAGCTCTCCTTCGAACACCAAGTTCTTTTCCTGCTCCCTCGCGGAACCTCTGTTGGAGCTCCTCTTCCGTCGGCTGGCTCCCTCACTCTCCCTGAATCACTCTCCACGTGCGCCCGCCTCTCAAAGTTCGCGCGCCCACGCAGATTCAAACCTTTTCCGCTTCCCCTTTTTCGGTCCGGTTAAATTGAACTATCTTCACAAAACGCAAGTCTGGTGCGCGGGAGGGGAGACGCGGGCTTGCGTTGCGTTTTTCGTATTGTGTGTTTTGGCCGGAGCGCTGTTGCTGTTTTCGCTTTGGTTGTGTGTTTTTTTATGGCGCTTTTGCTTATTGTGTTTTTTGGTTTTTGCATTTGATTGGGTTTTTTTTTGGAGGAGTTTTGGTTTTGTTTTTGGCTGTTGTTTTTTTCCGGTGTTTTTTTCTGTTTTTTTTGGGGTGGGGTTTGTGGTGGTGTTTTTGTGTTTTTGTTTTGTCTGTTGTGGGTGGGTGTGGAATGCTTGTTTTTTTCGTCTTTCCTGTTTTGTGTGCGGGGCTGCTGTAGCTGTTTCCGGTGTCGCCATTTGTGCGTGTGTTTTCATGGTGTTTGGAGTCATGCTCTTTGTGTCGGATTTTGTTTTCTGTGGTTGTGCGGGTGCTTTCGGTGAAGGTTAGTGGCTTCTTTCTTTTGCTTTTTTTTTAGTTTTGGATGGCTGCTTTGTGTGCTTTTCTGTTTGTTTGTGTGTGTGTGTGTGTGTGTGTGTGTGTGTGTGTGTGTGTGTGTGTGT
>JAHWFO010002326.1:817508-841722 GCA_023313115.1 Rhysida immarginata
TGTGTGTGTGTGTGTGTGTGTGTGTGTGTGTGTGTGTGTGTGTGTGTTGGGAGCCAGTGAGAGAGGGGGGGGGTTGGGGGGCGGAGCCCCCCGCTTTCGTAAATAATACTCTTCATTTCGCTCGCATTCGGTGTTTGTGTGTTCGGCCAGTGTTTTTGTAGCTGTTTTTTTTTTTGTAGTTGTTTTTTTTTTGTGTGATTGGTGGCGTTTTCGTTTCTCCGTGTTGGAATGACTGCTGTTTTTGTGGTTTTCGGAGTGTGTGCGTTCTGTTCCGTTTGCGTTTTTCAGTCTGGCATGTTTTAGATTTGTTTGCTTTTTTCTTTTGTTTGGTGTGTTGTCTTTTTTTTTTCATTGGTTTTGGTGGATGGTGAAGTCTTGTTTTCGTTTTGTGCATTGTGCAGATTGTTCAGTTTCGCTCTTGCGTTTCCGTTTGCGCAGATTGTTCAGTTTCGCGTTTGCGGTTGTGCAGATAGTTCAGTTTCGCGTTTGCGTTTGTGCAGATAGTTCAATTTAACCTTCGGTCCCGCCATCTGTCGACAGTACGACGCTGCACCTCGTCACTCTCCTTATTAATAATTAAGTTAATATCTTGATTATCAATAGATGATGCCTGCAGCCGAGTGTCCCAAACAGATGCACTTGTATGACTAGCAGCTAATTCTCGAATTCCTCCGACCAATCAGAAACAAACGTACGTGTTGCGCCCTCTTTTGTCGGGCTTAATATCTCAAAGGCCATGATGTAAGATGAGCAGCGATTCAAAGCGTTTTTTCTGATGACCTGAGTGAAATGTTTAAACTATAAGGATATAGGGATGCAACATCGAATCAAAACATCGATGTTTTTCTGTTGTAGTATTTTCAGTAGATTATTCAATTGCAACACAAAACAAAATAGTTTCAATTCCAAGAACGATAATTTCAATTGCTACTGGTGGACTCAGTGAAGTTATTTCAGAAACATCGGAATAAAATCTTCGATAACATCGGAAGGAAAACATAGATACATTGTAACAATTACACGATATTTAAAAAAAAATGTAATCACTTGCATCTCTAGTATAAACCACTGCTAATGCTAGAGAACATGAGTTTTGCCATTTAATATTACTAGTATTAATCAGTTTCTGCCATACCTAACCGTAGCGTAATCTGGCTAGCTTGAGTTTTTTGATTGAAACTTTCAAAAACAAGAATAAAGTGAGAAAAAAAAATCATTCAATGACGAATTTACAACATTACGTAATTTAATAAAATAATTTTACTAAAATGAATTTCTCTTTCAGTTTTATTTGTCTAATTTTTAGTATTTCTTTTTTATCTTGTTTAGTGCAAATTTGCACTTTTGTGTAATTTTTTTTGTGTAATGGAAATTTGTTTTCGATTTGTTAACACTTGTTTTCTTGCAATACGTAAATGAAAAGAAGCGTTTTATTTATTTTTTTTTCGAGATAAAAATCATCACAGACAATTCCTAATTATAGTTTAGATTTCATTCATTATCGGTTAGGTGACAAAAAAATCGAATCTAATATCGTAAAATTGTAGATAAAATTTTATCATCGTTTTTGCATATCCCTATACAAGTGATATAAAAATTATTTATTTTGATATTTAAAATTATACAGATGTTCAGTAGTAATATAAAGTTATTATTACAGGAGAAGAAATACATAAATTTAGAATAATACTCAGGTAAACCAAAACATGATGACAGAGGTGAATAATGATGAGATTCAGGGTATGGTCAGAAATGGTGAGCTGTCTATGAGAAAATTGTAAGTGACTGAATTGAACGAACTTCTTCAATAATTATATAAATGACTTTAAATCTACAAAGCCACCTTAAAACAACGTACTGAATCAATCGAAAGTTTCCAGCTACTAATATATTCTTTTAAACATTGTCACCGAATATGACTGCTCACTGCTGCCAAATAAATGTCTTATTTAAAATTGCTTAAAAATCTCCGTTTTTGGAAATTAAATTCAAATGAAAGCATCTTAAAATTTTTTCAACAAATTTATATTAATCTGCATTAAAATTAATATAAAATGAAAGTCATTTACTTAACTAAATAAGAAATGATATTGTTTATATATGATTAGATAAATGTTCTATAATGTAGTCAACGGTATCATTTATATTAATTATAATTATATCTAACATTACCTAAATCGTCTAATTTTATGGATAATATGAATTTATGGAACAACTAATTATGCAAAAATTATTAAATCTGACAGGTCAAAATATGAAAAATTAAGTAATTAAAATTTCCTGTTCTTTTTCCTCCTTATTAAAATAACGGAAAGTTCAACTTGCTTAAAAATCGTCTAATTTCAAGTAAAATCGTTATTAAAAAATAAACAGAACTTTTAATTACTTAGCGTTTCATTTAGACGTTTATTAAAAATAAAAACTAACACAGGCTATAAATTAAGTATATTTTATTATAAATGCTATATAAAATTTCAAAATTTATAAAATTTGTGCAATATTTGTAATAATTTTAACTTCATTGGATTTTCTTATGAATTTACACGACTTTATAGCTAATATTTTCCTCATATATTGGCTGTATACTATATTATTATTATAAACAGTGATTATGTTTATTTATTATTAATATTTTCTTCAAAGTCATTATTATTACAGCAGTTTTATTATTTGTAATAAATTGTAATTTTCCCAAGTTTGTAGCACTAATTGTAAAATCTGCGATATGATTACATGAAATAAACTAAAAAAGAACGACGCGAGCAGTACAGAATGAGTAAAATTGCTTGGGGAGAAGGGGAGGATGGAGGCATCGAAACGCATCACGCATGTGATCTATTATAGTCAGATATATTTAAAAGAATGAAATGTGGCGGTTTTTGAATTGCAAATTGTCGGCGTCATTCGTAATATTCATCCTATCTCATATTAGCTGCTCGAAGCGAAGATAAAAATGCTTAACGTGTAGCATTTCTATACGATGCAAAGCGAGTTCGCCATATTGGCTCCTCGACGTTTTTCTCAAATTGGAATGGAAATCTGAAACTGAAACCTGTTTTTCCTTTTGACGCTTCTGATTGGTCGGAGTAATTCAAGAAATAGCCGCTGGTCTTGTATGATGATCGCGACCGCGCTCGCGCTTGTTCACAATACTTTGTGACACTATGTATTTATTGTCCTTCCATTTAGAAACACCCTGTATATACGTTATTTTGGATGTTAAAGTTAAAATTACAACAGTATATAATAATTATAAGAGTCCTAAGAATTTGTGAGAGAATTGACAAAGATAATTTTCCGAATTCTGTTGGATATTGTAAATATGCTTTAAGAGAGGTCATATATTTTTTGCTCCCCTATATCACTATCCATAGCTCATTCATCTTTATTCTTCCAAATTTCGCAACTCTAAATACTCTTGGCCTCATTTTCATTACCCCCATTCCCCTTGTGAAGGTGTTTTTCTAATTATAAATTTTTCCAAGTTGTTAAGTATTTTACTGTGTAATTTTTCATCATTGTTTTCTTCTCAAGTTTTTCATTAAAGTTAACATTTTATCATTAAGTATAATGCTATTTAATAAATTTCTTTACCGTTTCTAATTGTTTGTAATTAAACGACCAATTGAAATCATTTAAGCTTTTATCATTGCCATCCAACTTCTTTTCAACTCTGAGTACCACAAATTTCGAAATTATTTAAGCATTTATTTGAGTCTGCAAAAGAACCTTTGTAAATGATGCAAGTGGTTTAAAATTTGTTGGGTAATTGACATTAGTTGACTTTTGGTTGATTTTTTAGTTTGATAAATGACGATTGGTTTATATACTATAGTCGACTGATAGACATTTAAACACGATAGTAATTCAATATTTCATGCGCTAATTAACTCTTCTGATTTTTTACATTCGAAAACGGGTTTTTGTTGTGTTTCCATTGTAACCTTTCATTCTACAGATATGGGGTTTTTGTCTCAACAGTTATTTGAAATTTACAAAATTAAATTGATTACATATTTCAAACGTTGCTATTTTATAAGCTTCCTCAAGAATACTATGTGAAATTTAAATACGCTTTCATGGATTCTATTTTAACACAACACAATTTTATTATGGTTATACCGGATTTTGCGAAAGTTCTCTTACACCTGATAATGCGTCGATATTGGGGGGGGGGGAGAGGTTAAAGCATCCACGGAGCAGGTGCTATTGAAGACGTGGGCGATACCATAATGTAAAAGTATATAGGTGGAATGAATGCAATTCAGATGCAAGGATATTGCCATGGAACGTAAGAGAATCGAGATCTCTCCACTCCTTCGCGCGAGCCACAACAATTCTGAGATCGCTAAGCAGCTCAACATCAGCTGCATGACTGTCCAGAGAGGCTGAAAAAAGGGGAAGGTCTCAAAGATCGTCCACGTGCAGGCAGACCTCGCAGGCAGACATTATCAATCATGTGGGTGTCAGAAAAGCCTTTGAAAGTGACCCAACTCTCAAAATGACAGTTAGCAAAGAAAAAGAATATTTCTCTGGCCACGGTTTCCAGAGCCATCAAGGAATAGAGTGGAAGGAGTTAGAGGCGCGTAGCAAGTCCTTTGCGGATGAAGCACTGTCGTCGCCTTCTCAAAGACTTGAAGAGCCATGGCAATCGGATTGTCATCTATTCTGATGAAAAAACCTTCTCAGTCGACATGGGCGTCAACAAGCAGAACGACCGTGTGGTCAAGTGCGGCCAGGACATCTCTGAGGTCTGCTACGTGACTACAACCAGGACATCTCAGTGATGATGCTCGGCGTCGTGGTGAGTAATGGCTTACTGCGGCCGACTACAAGGACATCTTAACCAAGATCGTTCTGCCCAGGGTGAAAAATGCAGACTACGAATTTCAACAGGTCCATAGTGCCAAGACCATGCAAGAGTGGTTGGGGTAAAGCATGAACTTGTGGTCAAAGGAATTTTGGCCGCTTCAGTCGCCCGACCTCAACCCTCTTGATAACAGGGTGTGGGCGCATATCGAGAGCAAGGCCTGTAATATCGTTCACTGCAACATCAACCAGCTGATAGCATCTGTGGAATGCCATGAAGAAAGTCTACATCCGTAACGTTTGTCGGGCCTTTAGATTATACCTAGAGCGTCCGGTTGCCACCGATGATGGTTATTTCGATTAATAGGCATTGTGTACACAAAAATATCAATTCTCATAATAAAAACCGTGTCTAACTGCATCACACATAGTTATGTCATTTTTCCGAGGGTCCTCTTGTGTATAACAGAACTTTTCCAAAACCCGATAGGTGTCACAGATTTTAAGAAATGTAGTTTATATAATTTAATATCGTCTATATTGAATAGCCCATCACACGGTTTATCAAAAATACCTTTTCATTCCTCGTTCAAAGTTCGAGATATGTCTTAAGGGTAAAGGTTTTTTTTTTGTTATTACATTACAAGGGTTTTCTCTTTTTCAAGTGCATCAATAATTTCAGCTAATATATATGAAAATTGTCTATTCCAAAATTTGCTTCTGCTCCTTTCATTTTTCATTTGTTATTTTGGTAAATGTTAATACATTATTATTACGAACTGAATTTGAAATTTTAATTTTAATTTTAATTTAAGGTTTCAACCATATGATTTTATTACAGTGTTTAAACCTTGTTTGCAGCTTTCTTTATTACTTCATTGACGTCTATTAATCATCTAATTCTTAGGACACCTTTAGAAATGGCTTACCCGCAATACGTACACCCCTACTACAACCCCTGGCAAAAAGTTTGCGATACTTATTGCTGATACACTAGCGTGTGATGTTCGTTGATTTTTAAAAATAAGGAAACACAATTAAACGGAACAAAAATTAGATTTGGATGATGTAATTACACAAAAATTAGATATGTTCTAAAAAGATAATTAAACTGAATAAAAAAATAAAAACAGCACCCTTGTTTGGAAAAATGTTCGCGATAAGCAAATCAGATGGAATTAACTTTGCAATAATTTAGTGCCATTTTTTGTACAGGTTTGTAAGAATAAAGGATCATACCATTAATTTTAGGTGATAAACCTAACGCTTATAAAGGCATTACTTCACAAAAAATTTTCATAAAAATAAAATATTTCAAAAAAAAAGTGATAAAATGGGACCCGTTGAAGAACTGCCTCAAAAGCTTAGAATGTGCATTGTGAAAATGCTAGATGATGGAAAGACTCAAACTGAAGTTGCAGACTTGTTGGGATGTGCTCAATATACTGTTTCGATTACATAGAAAAAAGTTTGAGCAACAGACCATGTTCAGATCAACCCAAGACCAGGAAGACCGAAAAAACTAGCAAGCGCCAGGAGAGAACTATAAATATGCATGAAAATGAGAAAAAAGAAATCGAAAAAGATAAACAACGAAAGGAAAAAGATATCTCATGATTGCCTTTGTGACAGAACCGTCCGAAATCGACTACATTAACTTGGGTTTCATTCGAGGAAAGTGAGGACAAAGAAACACTGACCGGCACGTTTGAAATGTGCAAGTACTTACAAGAAGTGGACAATTGAAGATTGGAGGAAAGTTATTTTTTTCTGATGAAAGACGAATTTGTTTGCAATTGGTGACGATTCTGAAGGATTTGGCTGGAGGTGTCCAAACGAAAACTTTAATGACTCCTTGTCAGCAAAGAAAAGTTTCCACATGGACTTATTTTTTTGGGTTGTATTTCTTTCAAAGGTTAAAGGCAAAATAAAAACAACAGTCACCTTTAAAGATACATTAATATTATTGTTGCCCTCCTTCTGCCAACAGTTGAAGTTCATTTTGTATATGATCAGTGCCATCATTCAATAAAGATCACAATGCATCTTGCCATCGTTCAAAAAATGTGAAGGTGCATCTTGCTACCATTCAAATACCCCAACTTGAATGGCCAGCCAACAGCCCCGACATTAACCCAGTCGAATATTGTTGGCACCCAAGGAAAAACACCCAATAAACAAACAAGAATCGTCAGCTTCAGTAAAGTCCAGTTGGCCTGAACTTGAAGACTGTTACATAAGAGACCTCATTGATTCAATGCCTCAGAGTATCAAAGCATTAATAAATGCCAAGGTGGTGCAACGCAATAATAAATTCATTAGCAGCAAATTATTGCTAACTTTTTTCCATGTATTTCATTATCACAAACATTTTTTCGACAGGGGGGGGGGTGTTGGCTTTAATTTTCTTCAGTGTTATTATTTGTTTATATTTAAATTTTTGTGCAATGTAAATCATCGAAATAAATGTATAATAATTTTCGTACCGTTTAACTATGTATCCTTATTTTTAAAAAATCTACTAACATCGCGGGCCAGCGAATTGGTAATAAGCATCGCAAACTTTTTGCCAGGGGTTGTACATCCAATACAAACGTTTCTATTAGAAGTACCTACCAACAGCGTTAAGTTTCATAGGATACCATTAAATGGTGAAATAAGTTACTGAACAAGTTTTCTCATCTCCAACAAGCTCAACCTTCAAGAATAAAAAATGAAAAAACTTTTATTCTGAATTGCTGCAACGTTTTGAAGCTGAGGGAAAACCTTTATATCCCGGATTCTGAGAGCTGATGAGAACTGGGTGCACCATTTTGAGTCCGAAAGAAAATGACAATCGATGGAATGGCATCATCTGCACTCTCCACAGAAGAAAAAATTCTAAGCATTTTTTTTGGGACTGTGACGGTGTCATACTCATTAATGTGATGTCAAGATGCAGCACTATTAATTCTGAGGCATATGTGAACATATTAACCAAGCTCAAGAAACTCTTCCAGCGACTTGGATGCCATAACAGCCCAGCTGATTGTTTGCTCCAATACGATAATGCTCCCCCTCATACCAGTTTAAGGACGTCTATGCAAATAATGAAACAGGGTTGGACAGTGTTACCCCATCCACCCTACTGCCCAGACCTAACACCCTCTGACTTTCACTTGTTTGGGCCATTGAAAAATGCCATTCTTGGAGAACATTTTGAGGGTGATGAAGAGGTCATTCACACAGTGAACACATGGCTGCGTGAATAGAACAAGGAGTGGTAGCAACTCTATTGAAGCCGACGATTCTTGTTTGTTTGTTGGGTGTTTTTCTTTGACGAATATGTTCAACTTCTGGCAACAATTTTCGATTGGGTTCATGTCGGGGCTGTGGCTGGCCATTCAATTTGGGATATTTGAATGGTAGCAAGATGCGCCTTAACATTTTTGAACGATGGCAAGGTGCATTGTCATCTTGGAAAATGCACTGATCATCTCCAAAATGATCTTCAACTGTTGGAAGAAGGAGGGCCTAAATAATATTAATGTACGTTTCTGGGTCAACTGTTGTTTTCATTATGCACAGTTTGCCTTTTCTTTAAAAGAAATACAATCCCAAACCATAAGTCCTTGTGAAAACTTCATGTCCAGAGAAACGGAGGTGGTTGTTTCCAGTAAACGGTTCCAGTTTTATATTTATAATTACTCATTAAATATTCACATTTTTGTTTAATTAAAAATATAGATTTGTTTACTTGACTATTCTTGAACTGGGACAAGTTATGAAAGAGAGTTTATTCCTCTTTTTTTGAAATTCTAGAAATGGATAAATAATTTTGTTGAAAGTTTAGAATCTTTCTTTTTAAGGAAAGTTTCCCACTTTCTTTTCAAGTTTGTTTATTGCCCGGGATTCCGAATGTTTTAGCTTTTGTTCCCCCTTTCTTTGAAGAACGATGCCAGGCTCTTGTGGGATGATCCATAGGATTAGCACCTCTGTTGAGACAGACTGAAGCCTTAGAAATTTACAGCTGTTTATGGAGACAAGTCAGCTTGGAAAGAAAGGGCAGGATGCGGGGTTGAGGTTAAAGACACCAAAAGAGGAAAGTTTACCCCCAAACTAAGAGCACCAGAAGACAAATAATAATTAAGGATACATAGTTAAATGGCCCTCTACCATATAACAATCGAACGTTGTGGAGTTCTTGTAGTTTAATCCTGTAACTGACCCCCAGATTCCACATTCCTGACGTCATAATGATTTGCTGATTGGTCAAATTCGACCCCCGATTCGAATGGAGAACTTGTATTTTTTCGGAGATTCCGTGTTGTCCTAGATTTTGCACCGTCTAGAACACCACCGGATTTTTCCAATTCTCGCCGTCGATGTGCGGGCATAGTGAGGCGTAAGTAGCGGGCTGCATTTTAGTAATTCGGCTTGGTTGCAACCTTTTTGCTCCCTGAACTCAGTCCACAGGCGACCCACATGGATGGAATACCAAAAATTCTTTACATTTATTTCATTATATTTTTAACCCAAATTGGTGCAAAGTTATTTTAATTTAGCTCGTAACGAGGCTTTTTAATGTTAATTCTTATGGTAACATTAACAATGGCTCCTAACAATGGCAGTTGTCTCATAAAATTCAATTAGTATTTGTCCTCAAATTGACACGACCACGATCAAAGACTTCCTGCGAGCAACATAACATCTCCAGCAGACCAGCAAGCCTAGATCCGTAATAAGCAAGGGATTGACTCAACAAAAGAGTGTACATATAATCTAATTTTTTCCGGCCGTGAAAAGCATTTTTTTTCTTACAAACTCTCATTATTTTCATTTTTAGTAAAATACATATTGGTTCAGATTCGTATTTACTAAAACGTTATCACACTGGTGCTGCTAGTTAGTTCATAGGCAATATTTCTCGTTTTAACATGAATGAATTTTATTGTTATTGATAATCTTAAAATGGAGTTCCTCTTTCTTGTCTCAACCCTCTTGGGCACAAGCTTGTGATGGATGTGAATTCTGTGTAAGATTTTGGTATTGGGTTACGTGATGGGTTTTAACATTAATTGGTAATTGGTTAAATAACAATTTTTCCGATTGTAATCTGCCAGGTGTCTCCACGTGTTGTATTTTCTATCAAACAATGGTAAGTTCATAAAATCGTCAACAGAAGTCCCTGTCCTCAATTGAGTTTCTCTCCATATGTACTTTCGGTTGGGGAAACAAAAACGTGCTCTAAAGGATACACGTGATCAGTTGAGATGGTGCGCGGGCAGGATACACGTGATTGACGATTATAGAAAGGGGATGTCGGTGCCTAAACCAAAAGAATTTCTTTATTCGTAGGGAGCTTATTATTTAATATTATATGAAAACGACTTAACTTTTTCACGCATCCATAAATATGGGACAGAGCACGAACAAGTTCGATGGTGAGATAGCTGGAATAGGTACAAAAGCAAGTGCTCTAATGGTTCTATTATGATAGTGCATTAAATATTTTCAATGAAAAGATATGTCATTTGTTATATCTAACAACCCATAACGCATGTTATGAACGAATATAACAAATACTTAATTATGCCAATTCTTTACAAGTACATGTTGTAATGATGCTTTATGGCACCTTTTGAAGTTTCTAAGCTAAGGTATAGCATGTAATATATCAAACATCTCATAATGATGTGTCACGAATAAAATTGTCAAGTAAATAATGACTATTGGAATTGGTTTAGCAGTACGTGTTCTATTGGTACCATATTATACCTTTGGTACTTTCCATTTTAAAACATGGCATATAATATATCAAACAGCTCGTAACGACGTGCCATGAATGAATATAACGAGTAATTATTGATAGTGGAAATTAATTAGTAGTAAGTGTACATTCTTCTATTAATAGTACTCTTTCAATGCTAAGATATGGCATGTGATATTCAACTTGTAACGAAGTGCCATGAATGAATATAACGAGTAGTTAATAATAGTGGTAATTAGTTTACTTGTACGTATTCTAATTGTACTATATAGTATCTTTGAAACTTTTTATTCTAAGATGCGGCGTGTAACAATGTGTTGAGTGAATATAACAAGTAATTAATGATAGTGGGAATAAGTTTTGTAGTACGTATTTTAATCATACCATGTGGTACCATTGAAACTTCCCGTGCTTCGGAGGGCACGTTAAGCCGTCGGTCCCGGCTGCTACTGTCAACTCGTAGCAGTTGTTATTTACTGGGATGGCGCAAAACTCCCTCGTAGGAGTAGGTGCCGCAGATTATCGCTTGCGATAATCTACCCTCTGTACTAGATACTAGATACCATTGAAACTTTCAATGCTAAGATTTGGCATGTAATGTATTAATCACCACCTTATTAATTATCAAGAGCATATTGCTGTTAGGCCTAACATTATCTATAACTAATTACAGTTAGACATTGCTAATTGTTAGTAGCTAATCGCTTTCTTCCACAGTAGATGGTAATGAAGATACACTTTAGTAACAGAATATGAAGAAATAATAGAAGCTTACACCGAATGCTTGAGCAATTGAGGCTCACGTCATTTAACATTATGTAAGAATGTCTACAAATTAAAGAACTTTTATTTGCTCAAATATATACAGAATAACTCTACATTTCAGATTTATTCGTTTAAATTCTCTTTGTACATTAGTTTACTTAAACAGTAATTTACCATTCAGTTTTCATATTTATATATTTTCTCTAAATTGTTTTAAAATGTAGGTTAATTCTATATATGATGTCTCAATATTTTAAAACGTAACTGTGCTCCTTTTATCCGCTTAGGTGGTAAAATCATTCTAGTTAAAGTCTTTTTTCACCATCAATAAATATGGAATGGAGTACGAACAAGTTTGAAGATCAAACAGCTGAAATAGGTCAAATAGTAGGTGCTCTAATGGTACCATTATGATACGCATTTAAAAATTTTCAATGCTAACATATGCCTAATAATATATTAAACAACTCACAATGGCGTGTTATGAGTATATGTAACGAGCAATTAATGGGGGTCGAAATTGTGTTTGTAGTATGTATTTTAGTTGTACCATTTTTGTACCATTCGGAACTTTAAATGCTAATATTTTGCATGTACAAGATGTGTCCGGAAAGTATTTGTACAACACATAAAAACATTTTTTTCAAAACAAATTAATTTTTGCATGAAAGAGCATTTCTAAAAGTATTTTTCTACATTGTTGCCACTGTTGTTCATATAATTGTTGTAGAAGGAATCCAACTTTTCTATGCTCTCTTCATAGAAACGTGTCGCCAGTGACAACAGTGAAACTGGGAAACATTGACAAAACTTTGGCGTGCAATTCAAAACAAAAGGGCTGGAATGCTCAGTCAAGGCATTGTGTTGCTTCATGATAACGGATGACCCCATTCTACTGGTTTCAATGAAAACCACATTCAAAATTTCAGTTGGGAGCAGTTCGATCACCTGCCATACAGCCACCCCCATCTCGCACCATCTGACTATCACTTATTCTTGAAATTGAAGCGCGATTTTTGGGGAAGGTACTTTGACAGCGATGACAACATAAAAACTGTGCTTAGCAGTGGTTGTCTTCTCTCGCAACATTTTTTTATGAAGAGGGCATAGAAAAGTTGGTTTCACGGCATGGCAAATGTCTGAACAACGGTGGCAACTATCTGGAAAAATAGTTTAAGAAATGCTGTTTCATGTAACAATAAATTTTGTTTTGAAAAAAATGTTTTTATGTGTTTTTTTCTAAAACGGTACTTACTTCCTGGACATGCCTTATAATATATCGAACAATGTGTAATGACGAGTCATGAATGAATATAACGACTATTTAATCATATCCGGATTTGAAATAGTAGTACGTATTCTAATAATACTGCCTGGTCCCACTGGAAATTTTCAGTGCTAAAAACCTAACAATATCATGTGTACATCTAAAGTGAGATTACGTGAGTAAGAAATTATTTAGACCACCAATGGCATCCGTGGAGAGGTTCATCCATTGCGAGCCTCTAAAAAAAATAAACTCCCAGCCACGCCCGGATTATCACCTAGCTTATTTGGTAGCACATCAGATCCAAACATTTCATAAAAATACATTTTGACTATATTCTGTGGGAATGTGTATATTTTGGAAACTGTTATGCTTATAATACAATGAATGAACATCTAGGGGTCTGGGGGATAAAATTTAGAAAATGGTCGAGTGAATAATGTAAATAACTTAGAAAAGACTGCGCCAGTGAATATAATAATCACAAATTTGTTGAGTTTGATTTTCCCACTTATATGCTAGATATCTCCGCTACCAGATCCGGTCAAATCTGGAAAGAATAGGCACTTGAAACGTTCTTAACAATTAAATGTAATGTTTATTAAACATTAAACAAAAGATATATAAAACAATAACGTTGGGGGTTTGACCTAAAAGATATTGATAAGTTACTAATGAAATTCAATTAATAAGTTCTCCAATTATGGTAGTCAAATGAGAATAATTCAAATTGTACTACTGACAGAAATTGTATTAAATCGTATCAATTTGGATCATAGTAAAGTATAAATGAGAAAAACATAAATCTCAGGTAAAAACTTGGCAATCAATTTATGAGGTGTAACAAAGTAATATATCAATTTAAGGAGTGGGATAAAGTAATGCTTACAAGATAATGGTCGGTAATTTCTTGGATAACAATAATTATGAATCCGAAAACGTGTTATGAAGCTTACTAGAGAATGTAATTCTAAATTGTCAAATTATGCAAATAATATCTTAAAGTGAAAATGGAATGGTTGAATCAATGGATGCTATATAATAGTGACGTGTAACAGGTAAATCTAACTGCAAATTATTCAAATGCTCTCTTGATGTGAAACTAAAATAACTGAATTAATAACTACTAAGTGAAATTGAAATGTAAACAAACTGAATTAGAATTTAAAATCTGTCGTTACTAAATAAGGGTTTGCATCTAAGACTTAATAAATAATAGCAAATAGCTGAATAGAACTAATACATGATTTAGGGAGAATGTAATTTAAGCTCTCTCTACGAATAATATAAATGTTCAAACATAAAGGGTATCTGTCCTTCCCACTGTCTGATTGAGTTAACTAATCTCTTCCCGACTACGAATATTACGAAAGAATAGTAAAATAGTGTATAAATATATGATGGATTAAAGGAATGGCCATTTGAGACATGAATGAATATAGGCTGTACCGTGTCTTCTCAAATCTGTCCGCTTTGAAGTCGCTCTCTCGCTCGCTGCTACATGTGGTTCGGCTGGAGGGGATGGTCTCATCCAAATGGAATGGCTTGAAGATGGCTCAGCTTGGCTCTTGCTTCTCTCGATAAAACAGGGTATCGTTCGGGGCTGGGTACGCATTCTCGAACCAACACAATTTATCCTCTGACTATTTAAATTGGTTGAGCTGGTCCTCAGCTTGGCGGAAACTCTTTCAAATACCTCGATACGAGCTAACTAAACTTTACATGATGTATACATATTTAAAAACTTAGAACTTAAAAACTGAGATAAAAATACTTTTTGAAATTTCCCACCTGGAAACATTTAGATTTCCAGACGGAGGCCAAAATAATCTAAAAACTGGGAGTAGTTATTCCTCACACACGGCTACGGGAATCGTTACATTTCTACTGCCTATTTTCTCACTTACCATTTCTGACAAAACAGATTTGACTTTCGACCGCCAGTCAAACGCTTAGAAACACTGATCAGCCATTACAAAAAATATGAATCTCCCTGTCAATCAAAAGTTTGTAGACACCTCTCATAACTGTTTCTGTACTAACAAGAACTTGGCATTCACGTAATCATCAGTCATCTCTTTGCTCACATCAGATTCTAAAGTTCAATTCTTACTTTTGTCTCTCTGCTTTCTATCTGACCATCCGATTTTCATATTTACTTGTCTAACTCTAGCATAATGTGTTTTTTTTTTTTACAGTCATAATGAACAACTACATTCCATTATTAATCAAGGTGAAGCTGGTGATATAGAAAATATAGCAATTGATTTGCCTAAATCAACTAGCACGATTCTAACAACCAATGATATGTAAAATGATTCTTACTTTCTCCCTCTTAGTCAAATGCAAAAGTTATTCCTATTTAGCGACTCTTAAACCCACGCAGAAAAATATTTAAACAATTGATAAACTCTATTTAATTCTTCTTTACAGTAATTCTTTCTAAAACTTTTTATAAAATCTTAAATTCCGAATCTAAATAAAAAATTAACAACGCGACTGCAAAATAACTCATTTACATAATAAATTTAAATATTTAAAAACTGGCTAATTTATTTTCAAAACCTTACAAACATTTGTTTCCAAGACTTATTAATAATGAGCATAAAATGATAATGCAGTGAGAGACCTTAAATAAAGCAGCATATATTGATGGGGCAAAGGAGTCGGCATATCTACCTTGAGCTAGCTATCAAACGTCCAGACGAGTGGCAAAAATTTTTGTGTCCGGAAAGGAAAGAGAAAGAACAATGGGAGTTTCGAAGAGAGCAAGATGGTTTAAGAGCTTCTACGTCAAGGAAAGAAAAACTTGAGTCTCTAAATACATATTGTTATGCTCCGCAGGGAAGAGTTTAGTTCTAGTCTCGGAATATCACCTAGAATTCCTTTTTACATATTTTTGCTCTGTGTTTATTGAGTTATTATTTAACCAATTGGAGGTTATAATTTAAATTTTTGAAATTGTTCTGTTTAAGTAAAAGTATAATTATCCCAGGCAACCTCTGCTCGTCTTCTGTATACGCCGGGTACCTCTGCTAGTCTATATATATAAAGAAAGATGTTTGTGTGTGGGTTTGTTTTTTTATACAAATCTACAGTTCTATTCCGTTCTTGATAAAATTTCGCATATATGACTTTCAAAGCATGAGAAAGGTCACTGTCTACCTCAGATTTCGAAAAAATAATAATTATTGATAAAAAATCGATATTCATGGTTATGGCAGGGCATATTAATGAGAAATATATATCATGACCAACAATGCAAGACAAAGTTTTTGCAACAATAGGTATCAACACGCAATTGACAAACACTCTGCACGCACCAAAAAAATATATTTCATGACCAACAATGCAAGGCAAAGTTCGTGCAATTTAGAATTCAATGCATAGAATTCCTGTCATTCAGGATTTTCTTAGAGAAGAGAATCCTTAGTACTTAACAATTTCTTGAAAATCTTTAAACGTGATCAGTAACTGGAGATAATGAGTTAGCGGACTGTTGCGAAAGAGTGAAAGACGATAGAGGAAGCACTCCTTTAGCTCCGTGCGGTATTGAGCAAATGGTAAGCAAGTAAATTGAAGAATCGGCCACCGCTAGACTACACAAAATGATGAATGGCCAATTTTTCCTTCACGACATCGAAACAAGAAAGGAAATTGCAACAACATCAAGTGTACATCTAAAGTAAGATTACGTGAGTAAAAAATTATTTAGATTGGAAGGCATCCTTGGAAAAAAAAATTTTTTTTTCGGTAAATCAAGTCCCGGTGTATCATCTAGAATGCATTTTTTAGCTTTTTGAGGTTGTTCTGTTTACCTAAAAGCATAATTATCACTGGCAACACTGGGTCCTGTGCTAATCTTTCTATATATATAAAGAAGGATGTTTGTTTGTTAGTTTGTTTGTTTTTTTATACAAATCTACAGTTTTATTCCGATTTTGATAAAATTTCGCATACATGACCATCAAAGCACGAGGAAGGTCAGTGTCTGCCTCTGATTTCGAAAACATAATAATTATTGATAAAAAATCGATATTCATGGTTATGGCAGGGCATATTTATGAAAAATATCTCATGACCAACAATGCAGGGCAAAGTTTCTGCACACTGGTATCAAAACGCAATTCACAAACACTCTGCACGGACCAACAATATATATCTCATCACCTACAATGCAAGGAAAAGTATGTGCAACAGTAGGTAACAATGGTATAAACACGCAATGCACCAATACTATATAGGGATGAATAATATATATTTCATGACCAACAATGAAATGCATAGTTTGTGCAATATAGATAAGGTTGAATTTGTAAGATGGCTTAGAAATCCTGTTATTCAAGCTTTTCCTAGAATTGAGAGTTCTTATAGTATACTTATCCATTTCTTGAAAATCTATAGAAATGATCAGTAATTGGAGATAATGGAGATTTAGCAGACTTTTGAGAAAGAATGGATAGACGACAGAGGAAGCACTCCTTCAGCTCCGTGATGTATTAAGGAAATGGTAAGCAAGTAAATAGAAGAATCGGAAACCGCTAGACTACACAAGGTGATGAATTGGCCAGGTTTTCCTTCAAGACATCAAGAGAAGAGGAGGAATTGCAGTAACATCAAGTGTACATCTAAAATAAGATTACGTGAGTCAGAAATTAGGGCAAAGGGACTATCCATTTTACGAAAAATACGAAAAATACCGGGACTTTATCTAAACTATTCTTGACATGCCTCACTACTGCCGGAGCATCATGAGATACTTTAGACTCAGGTTTTCTTGCCCTTGACGTAGAAGCTCTTATACCTTCTTGCTCTATTTAAATTTTGAAATATCTTAATAATAACACATGAAAACGATTAGAAATAATAAAGTAAAAATTCTTAATGAAAATTCGAAAAAAAATTTTTTTAAAGACTCACAGTGGGTGGATCTCGCCAAGCATGCCGATGCTAGTCTAAATAATTTCTTACTCACATAATCTTACCTTAGATGTACATGTGATGTTGTTGAAATTTCCTAAAGACAGGAATTTACCTCGTCACTGCAAAAGTCCATTCTAGGTGATATGCCAGGACTTAATTTACCGAAAAAAATTTTTTTAAAGGCTCGCAATGGATGGACCTCTCCAAGGATACCTTCTAGTCTAAATAATTTTTTTACTCACGTATTCTTACTTTAGATGTACACTTGATATTGTTGCAATTTCCTTTCTTCTTTCGATGTCTTGACGCAAAAATTGGCCATTCATCACTTTGTGTAGTCTAGCAGTTGCCGTTTCTATAATTTACTTGCTTACCATTTGCTCAATACAGCACGGAGCTAAAGGAGTGCTTCCTCTATCGTCTTTCACAGTAGTCTGCTAACTCATTATCTCCAGTTACTGATCATTTTTAAAGATTTTCAAGAAATTGTTAAGTACTAAGAATTCTCTTTTCTAAGAAAAGCCTGAACAACAGGAATTCTATGCATTGAATTCTATATTGCACATACTTTGCTTTGCATTGTTGGTCATGAGATATATATTGTTGATCCTTGCATAGTGGTGGTGCATTGCGTGTTGACACCATTGTTCATACCTATTGTTGCACAAACTTTTATTTGCGTTGTTGGTCATGAGATATATATTGTTGGTCCGTGCAGAGTGTTTGTGAATTGGGTGTTGATACTATAGTTGACACTTATTGTTGCAAAAAATTTGCATTGTTGGTAATGAGTTATTTCTCATTAATATGCCCTGCGATAACCATGAATATCGATTTTTTTATAAATAATTATTATTTTTTCGAAATCTGAGGTAGACAGTGACCTTCCTCATGCTTTGAAGTTTATGTATGCGAAATTTTATCAAGATAGGAATAAAACTGTTGATTTGTATAAAAAACAAACAAACAAACAAACCCACAAACAAACAAACAAACATCCTTCTTTATATATATAGAAGGCTAGCAGAGGACCCAGCGTTGCCCAGGATAATTACGCTTGTAGATAAACACACACACACACATACACAAAGAAACGCACACACTTTTCCCAATCGTCTGAACGCTTGTTAGGGAGCTGAAGGAAGACACGTGTACCTCCTTTGCCTCATCGAGAGAGACTGTCCTATCTATATCGTCTATTATATCCATTTCCTGTGCATTGTTAATAATTCTTGGAAAAGAATGTTCTGTCATTGCATCATCATCATTTTATGTCCATTGTACTAATTCTTTGAAAAAAACTTTCTATCATAGCATCATCGTTTTATGTTCATTGTTATAATTCTTTGAATAATTTTGTGCTCATTGTTATTGGTAAATTGCGCACTGAGACCATTGTTGATGCAAACACGACGGACCTTTTGTTGCACAAACTTGTATCTGCATTGTTGGTCATGAGATATATATTGTTAGTCTGTGCAGAGTGTTTGTGAATTGCATGTTGATATCTATTGTTGCACAAACTTTGCCTTGCATTGTTTGTTGGTCATCATTAATATGCCCTGCCATAACCATGAATATCGATTTTTTTTATAAATAATTAATATTTTTTTGAAATCTGAGGTAGATAGTGACCTTCCTCATGCTTTGAAGGTTATGTGTGCGAAATTTTATCAAGATCTACGTTTATTCCGATCTTGATGAAATTGTGCACACTTGACCTGCAAAGCATGAGGAAGGTCACTGTCTAGCTCAGATTTCGAAAAAACTATATTTATTGTTAAAAAAATCGATATTCATGGTTATAGGAAGGCATAATAATGAAAAATATCTCATGATCAACAAGACATCAAGAGAACAGTGGGAATTGCAATAACATCAAGTGTACATCTAAAATAAGATTACGTGAGTCAGAAATTATTTAGACTAGCAGTGGTATCCTTAGAGAGGTCCATCCATTGTGAGCCTTTAAAAAGTTTTTTTTCGTATTTTCATCAAGAATTTTTACTGTATTAATTTCAAGCGTTTTCATGTGTTTATTTTTAAGATATTAATAATGCAGCGTCTATTGATGACGCAAAGGAGTCATGCGTGTCTCCCTTGAGCTCCTTATCAAACGTCCAGACGACTGGTAAAAATTTGTGTGTCTGGAAAGGAAAGATAAAAAACGATATTGGTCTGAGAAACTCTGCAACTAAAACAGATAAATCTATACGGGCATTTGAAACATCCTATAATGGGAATTTTGAATAGAGCAAGATGGTATAAGACCTTCTATGTCAAGGGCAAGAAAAACTTGAGTCTAAAGTATCTGGTGATGTTCAGCAGTGGTGAGGCAAGTCAAGAAGAGTTTAGATGAAGTCCCGGTATATCACCTAGAATTCCTGTTTTTCGTATTTTTCGTAGAATGGATAATACCTTTGCTCTGTGTTATATTGATTGAGTTATTATTTAACCCATTGGCAGTTATAATTTAGTTTTTTGAGATTGTTCTGTATACCTACAAGTGCAATATGTAACGCCGGGTTCCTCTGCTAGTCAATATATATATAAAGAAGGAGGTTTGTTGGTTGGTTTGTTTCATATACAAATCTACAGTTTTAATCCGATCTTGATAAAATTTTGCATACTTGATTTTCAAATTTTCGAAAAAATAATAATTATTGATAAAAATCGATATTCAGGGTTATGGCAAGGCATATTAATGAGAAATATATTATGACCAACAATGCAAGGGAAAGTTTGTGCAACAAGAGTTATCACGCAATTCACAAACACTCTGGACGGACCAAAAATAAGTATCTCATGTCCAACAATGCAAGGCAAAGTTTATGCTATATAGACATGTTTCAGTTTGTAAGAATGCATAGAATTCCTGTTATTCATTCTTTTTTAGAATTGAGAGTTCTCAGTACTTATAACATGATTTCTTTATTGGAGTTTGTAATAGAGCAAGAGGGTATATGAGCTTCTACATCAAAGGCAAGGGAAACTTTTAAAGAAAGATGGGTCCAAGTATCTAGTGAAGTACCCCGGTATTGAATATAAACATTGTTTTTTGTCTCGGCCAAGTCAAGAAGGGTTTAAAGAATCCCTGTATATCACAAAGAATCCCTGTTTTTCGGATATTTCGTAGAATGTCTAGCCCCTTCGCTCTCTGTGGTATGGATTGGGTTAGTATTTATCCAATTTGGAGTTATAATTTAACTTCTGGAGATTCTTCTGCTTACCTGCATGTATAATTATCCTGAGCAATGCTGGTTCCTCGGCGTGTCTTCTATATATACAGAGAAGGATATTATTTTGTGGGATTGTGTGTATTTAATACAAATCTACAGTTTTATTCTAATCTTGATGAAATTTTGCTTACTTAACCTTCAAAGTATAAAGAAGGCCACTGTCTACCTCAGATTTCGAAAAAATAATAATTATTATTAAGAAAAACGATATTTCTGGTTATAGCAAGGCATATTAATGAGAAATATCTCATGACCGACAATGCAAGGAAAGGTTTGTACAACAATAGGTATCAACAATGGTATTAAGACACAATGCACCAACACTATGCAAGGATCAACAATATATTTCTCATGACCAAGAATGCGTTCACAGTTTATGAAATAAGGTTCAGTTTGTAACAATTTATAAAATTCCTGTTATTCAAGATTTTCTTGGAATTGAGATTTCTTAGTACTTAACAGTTTCTTGAAAATCTTTAAAAATGATCAGTATTTGGAGAAATTGGAGAGTTAGTAGACTATTGAGAAAGAGTGTAAAAACGACACAGGAAGTACTCCTTTAGCTTCATGCTGTATTGAGCAAATGGTAAGCAAGTAAATAGAAGATTCAGCGACCTATAGACTACACAAAGTGATGAATTGGCCAAGTTTTGTTTCAAGACATCAAGAGAAGAGTGGGAATTGCAACAACTTCAAGTGTACATCTGAAGTAAGAGTACGTGACTAAGAAAATATTTAGACTAGCAGTAGCATACTTGGGGAGGTCCATCCATTGTGAGCCTTTAAAAAAATTTTTTTCGAATTTTCATTAAGAATTTTACTGTATTAATTCTAATCGTTTTCATGTGTTTATTTTTAAGATATTTCAAAATTTAATCAAAAAGACAAAGAATCTGAGCTATGCCGGGGTTATCAGTTGCTTATTTCTTAACACAGAACATGCAAACATTTCATAAAAATATATTTTGACTATAATCTGAGTGAATGTGAATATTTTGGAAACTGAGAATCTGATAATGTGATGATTGAACGTTCTATTCCAAGAATAATTATTAATGATCATAAAATGATGATGCTTTGACAAGACATGAATAACAAAGTTGCTTTCTCTTCTGGTTAGGACTAACCGGCTAGGCATAAAAGCACTAACTACGCTGCGTTTTCGACCGCGTTAAAAGGACGTCACAGTTTACTCAATTTTTTGGCCTCAGCCTCTGATTCACGAGTGAATGATTGTCCATAATTGATCATTGTTTGTAATTGTTTTGTAAATTTAGACTGTTTATTATAAATATGAATTAAATATTTGTGAATCGTACTAAATGTTTGTGAATTGTACTAAATGTTTGTGAAAATGTACTAAATGTTTGTGAAAATGTACTAAATGTTCGTGAAAATGTACTAAAATGTTTGTAAAAAAGTACGAAATATTCGTGAATATGTGCTAAATGTTTGTGAAAATGTACTAAATGTTCGTGAAAAAGTACGAAGGCAATGTGATAAAGCTGTAAAACATTTTATAAGCTTGGTTTGAAAACACCTTTTTGTGTTATCTTATTTTTATTATTATTATGAAAAGCTTTTATTTAACTTGCAATGTTAGAGTGTTTAGGTTAAATCTTATAATCCATATTCAACCAACCTCCCTAGAAGCTAGAGAGCTGAAACTTGGTACACATGCGCAGGACCGATGAAAAAATATCTTAAAATTTTTTTTTTCATATTGGTTCACTGTTTCGTGTTCTAATGGTACAAATTCATTACTACGTACTGTCCAATTTCCACAACAAAGGATTCGTTATGACGAGAATTAAATGTCTCCGTTGTTTATTGTTACAAAATTATGCCATATTGTTGACGAGATATAATAATAATAATAAAACATGATAAAAGCGTGTTTTTTTAAAAAAAACCTTTTTACATAATTTATTTGAATAGTTAAAAACCTTCCCAGTAAAAATATTCAATTGAATAGCGAAAACCCTATCTAAATCAGATTAGTAGTTTTTCAGAAAATCGCGAACATACTTACGGATATATACAGGTCAAATAGAGAACCTTCTTTTTTTGAACTTGATTAAAAAAAGCTTGTATCATGTTGATGTGTATGGGCCTGAAAACTTTTGCAATTCTACTCAAAATTGATAGGTTAGTCAAGATTCTACTATATAAAATGGAGTGAAATGGAAACAGATAGTTAAATATCTTTTATATATTAAAACAATATGTATAAAATATATTTTATATTGCGATTGAAAGACATAAACTCTTCAGAAAATTAAAATGTGATTAACCAGATTTTTTTGCATTATTTTGGGACAGGGGAAAGTGGGCAAAAGTAATTGTAATCATTCGGACAGGGGGCTGATCTCAAAAATATTTTTTTGAAGAGAATCATTGTGCTAAACCTTTCAAATCATACATACCGGGTGGCACAAAAGAAGTGTTAGAAAGTTTTGGTCTACTGTGATTTAATCGTACGGAGTAAATGAATTTCCTGGTGATACTGTTCACTGATGCCTCTCATTACATTTCAGAGTAGAAGCACAAACATTAAACATCCTGAGATGCGGATTTTTTTACCGTATTGTAATTTTGTTCCATGGTCTCTACAGGTTGATGAAACGTTTTGAAACGATCGGATCAGTACACGATTCCAGGAAGGGCCACTCAGTGAATTTTCAGAGAGATTCGTGCAGTCGAAAATGATGTGATGATATCACGGAATTCATCTGATTGCAATAGATGAAAATCACTTCAAAAACCTTCTGAATAAAATTTCGGGATATCTGTTTCAGCATAATTATGATAAGAATCTTTTACCTTATATTATGTCGTAGTAGACAAAAACTTTCTAACACCTTTTTTGTGCCACCGGATATATAAAAAGCAGTCTATTCAATCGGCGGCAGAGTGAGACATGGAACATTTTGTGACATCAAGGTCTTTTGTTCACTCTCATTGGTTCATGCAACTCAGGCTCTAAGCGCAAGTCTACTTACACTAAAAAGACTTGTAGAAAAAATTGGCACTAAATTATTGCAAACTTTTTTCCATCTCATTTGCTTATCACAAACATTTTTCACACCAGGGGTGTTGGTTTTAATTTTTTCTTCAGTGTAATTGTTCTTTCCCGGCACAATGTGATTAGTTGCATGATGACGTCAAAAAACGTCACATTTTACAATTGGAGGCGCGAGATAGGATCAGATAAGATATTCACGTATCCCTTCAAGCCGCCCAGGTGGCAAAGTGGCTAACACGCTGACTTCTGAGTCACTGGGTCGTGAGTTCGAGTCCCATCGCGGGCCTGGTTCTTTGTTTGTCCTCTTTCAATGATAATATTCTTTATAAATCTTACCATTCTGTATCTCGTGTACATACCCAAATAATAAATAAAGAATATGCAATTTATATATCATTTCCTTATAAAAAACAAACCAATTTTAACATGCAAAAAAA
>JAHWFO010002326.1:871722-993849 GCA_023313115.1 Rhysida immarginata
TGCAGAGTGTTTGTGAATTGCGTGTTGATACCATTGTTGCAAAAACTTTGTCTTGCATTGTTGGTCATGCGATATTTCTCATTAATATGCTCTGCCATAACCATGAATATCGATTTTTTATCAATAATTATTTATTTTTCGAAATCTGAAGTAGACAGTGACCTTCCTCATGCTTTGAAGGTCATGTATGCGAAATTTCATCAAGATCGGAATAAAACTGTAGATTTGTATAAAAAACGTACACACAGACCCACAGACCCACCCACAGACGCACAGACCCACAAACATCCTTCTTTATATAGATAGAAGAAGGGAATTAATTATATATTTTTTAATAATTTTAGGGCATTGCTTTTTGACTAATATAAAATTTTATAAAAACAAAATGCATAACATTGCCCGACATTTTATTTTTAAATCCTTAAATCGATTTTTTTTTATCTTCAAATACGTCAATTTCCTTCAACGAATTATAAGCAGAGATAAGCTTCACTTTAAGTGATGAGATCAGTAAATTTTAATAAATTTGATAATTAATTATTACTAAAATTTATTTTTGTCTGACAAACGAAACTTTGCATGATTTATGTTATCCACAAGAATACATTGATAGAACTTTTAAAAAATCGAAGACCGTATGGTCATTTGTCACTTCATTTTGTGCGATTTGATGTGGAATGACTACAACGAAGGTCTTCATGCACCACAGTGAAGATTTCTGAAACCTCGAGATGTCGGGCTAGGGCTCTCATGGTTCGCATCGATAATGTTTTGCGCTTAGATACCAGCGACATACAGCTATCATTTCCCAAGTAAAATTTAATGTTACAACAATACTGCTTTAACAATGACAGTTTCATACATTGTTTTTTGACAATTGTTTCATGATTATAAAACTATAAATTAAGGAGAACATGTGAGTTCGGCCAACACCACCTAGACAGAAGGCCTTCGCACAGAAACTGTATACATTGTTACATCATCATCAAACGGCCAAATTTAGGGCTTATTATTGGTAGAAATACGATTAACAATAGTCGCTTTTTTTGTGATATAACAATGTATGACGTTTCTGTGCGCAGGCCTTCTGTCTAGGGGTGCGTTCACTTATTCGTTCGGAGTCATGCTCCGAGTCAATGTGATCACGTGATCAGAGTACTACCGTCATGGCTCAGAGTCAACACAACGACGTAATAATCTATCGTTCAGTATTATTACGTCGTTATAATCATTTGCGTGCAGTATTGCCAATTTAGCCTTTTTTTTCATGCGCTTGTCTTTTGTTGGACATTTTTAATAAAAATTAAACAATGCACGGCAACTATCTACCATTCATTTAAAAGTTTTCAATTCTCTTCAAAAACGATCATCATTATTCATTGGTGAACTTGTTGTTATTTATTCTTTTTATTTATTATTTTATCTTCTCCATTTATAAATGAGTATAGAATCATTCATTAATAAATAAACATATTATACTACTTCGTAAATTAACGTATAATGCACAAAATATTGAAATGAGCTTTTAAATTGGACACATCCCTGCTAAATTGGCAAAACTACTTGTGAACGATTCAAGATATTTTTTCCCCTCTTCGCAACCTCCGGAGGCATCAGAAAAGCATGAGCAGTGCCCATGGCACTTTAGGTTATGGGGAACCTTTAACATTAAGATATTTTTTATTAACAGGAATAAACAATAACATATTTTTTATTATTTTTATAAAAACAAAGTTCTGGTCATAATTGTTATTTTAATTTATTATCATAGAGACTAGGGTGGCCTCATGCGTAAAGATGGAACTGAGATTGAGCATACAAAAATTAATAATTATGCTAAAAAAATTGTCTTGAATCAAATTTTCGATCAATTTAAGCTAAATTTTCGTTTGTATTATCGTGCCAAGCCTACAACAATGGAAGGGTAACCAATTTGGTAAGCTATGATCGTGCACTTTCGAAAGATAGAGGCGGCCATGTTTTTAGTTAAATGGTAAACAACGTAAGAATAAATAAAGTCTTCTCTTGTTTGTGTGGTTGCCACGGCTCCTAACAAGCGCTCTCGCAAACGATATCTCATTGTAACAAAATTAATCATCGTTGAAGTCGCAACTTTGTTGGCACTCTTCATTGTTGCGTCGTCTTTCTCATTAAAGTTTTTGACTCCGATGACTCCAGCTTGAAAGCAGGAGTTAAGGAAGTTAACCCGAGTCGCACTCCAAGCGAATAAAGAGACAAACTCCGAAAGACTCCAAGCGTACCCTAATGTTGGAGGTCAAGGGAGTTAACTCCGAGCGAAGAAACGGAGACCAAATGACTCGGAGCAAATAAAGAAACGGAATCCGAATGACTCAGAGTCACGGGAGTCACTCGTTGTGACTCCAAGTGAATAAGTGAACGCACCCTAGGTGGTGTTGGTTCGGCACGGAAAGAGTTTTGCATTCTTTTTGCACCTTTAAACATTGTTGGCGCTGGCTTGAAGCACACGCTGGAACTGAAAAGTCACATGACCATTGTTGTGCTATTCATCAAACTATAAATAAAGCAGAACATACGAGTTCCTCATATGAAACAATATGAATGTGCGAGCTTTACATCAATATGAATTGACTTTTAAATGTGTGATCTATGCAACAGTATTAATTGAAATTGAAATAACTACCGCGCAAACTGCGCGCGGATAGAATCTTGACAAACTATAAACTTTTCATTACAAAAAAGATGATAACATGTACAGTGATCTCTCTCTTGGCAGCTCTGACAGTATACAAAATACGGGAGTTCAAAAGGCACATATCGAAAATTTAATCATTCCAAGTACAGAAGCCTAAAATGGACATAAACAAAAAATTTCAAAAACGATTTGTAAGCTTATCATGCACAACTTAACAAATACAACAAAAAAAACAAGATATACATCCAAATCAACAATAATTAACAAATAGCTTCTGCATTCAATACAGTATCTCCCATTGGCATTTTTATTAAGTAAAAATAAATGAAAGGACAACAAACAGGAAAGTGTACATGTACATGAGAGAAAGTGGCTCTTGTAATCTGTGGGGGGTGGGGGGGGGGGGCAAGAGCCAAGCCAAAACCGCTTTCAACCGGGTCTGTGATGTAGTTGTGCAAAATAATGGTTCCTTCTATAATTTGCATAATTGAGTTCCGAATCATTGTTCACTTACATGCCGTGTGTCATAGCTGATGGCAGAGCCATTTTCGAATTCGGGTTTATTGGCGAAAGGTGTTCACCTGTATCTACATTAACCTTCATATGAAATTTGAAACCGTTTTAATGAAATTTATATTTTGAATTTGAATTATTTATCCTATTAATTATTATGATAAAATTTTTATAATTTTTTGAGAAAATAAAATTAGTTATATTTCTTTCTGTTTGTAGACAAATTTCCCATTTTTATGCTGATGGGAGCATTTGTGACCTATCTGGTAGGCCTAGACAAGTTGAAGTGAAATTCAAGTAAGTCTGATTTTAAATTAAAAACTTTAATTCCAAAATAATGTCATATCTTTTTTGAAATTCACAGAGAAAAAAAAATCTCTTCTAAATTCTCTTTTTCTTTTTTCAATTTTTTTTGGACGATTTTAATGAATATATAGGGTGGTCTAAAAGTCAGCAAATACTTTAGAACTCATTTGGAAATACCTACACAAATGCACACAAAAATATTTTGTTTACACAAAAACGTTTGAAATGAATTCGGATATTTTTCCAGGAAAAAAAATTAATGCTAGAAGTGTTTGGTTTTTGACAAGCAGACGGTGTTGTCTTGCTACTAGCATCAAGTTACAGATATTACCGTAACGAAACTGTAGGTTCCACAAAACGTTCCTTTGTTGAAAGATACAAGGAACACAGACGGGCCTGGGTCAATAAAGACGGGAAGTCTGCATATGCTGAGCACCTGATTAAGAATAAGCATCGTATGATCCAGATTGAAGATTGTATGACGGTATTGCGGAAAGGAAAGAAGACAGAAGACATTACAAGAAGAAATAGAAATAAGACTGCACAATCTCAGGAACAGGGAAAAAGTACCAAACAACCAAGTCTCATTCAAAAGGGACGCTATCTTGGATTTTCTTTGAAATTTCCAAATAAATATATCATCAAACTGTCTATGCATTCCCTACTAGTTCCTGGAATCCCATTAATTGTATAGATATTATGTCAACATCGTCCTCTATTAGGTCTGCCCACTGGGTTCCTTTACCAGGTTTATAAGTTCACCAATCAAGCCCGTGGTTGGTGGATGCCCTTATCCTGTTAGTGCATTCCAATGTCTTTCTCACCTTACTTTGTAGCTGTTGTGCCAGTAATAATGAGGTAATGTCGAAACGTGTTGGCATTAAAAATAAAGAATAACTCATGAGTGTTAAGTGAGGGTTTTATCGTACGTCATACCTCAGCTGTCCATCATTAAAAAATAGTGTTTTTAGTCACTAAAATATTGTTTACCGTATTACTTTTTCTGGGACCTGTTTCTTTATTTTTTGAGCACTGTGTGCTTAGGTCTCTTTAGAATCATTAAGAGCACTTCAGAGGTAAATTACTTTATGGATAGTGTGTGTATGAGAGAGAGAGAGAGAGAGAGAGGGAGAGAGAGACCGACAAACAGTGCACATTGACCGATTGAACCTGTTATGGTTCATGTGAAGACGGAAATTGCCGAACACACTGGAAGCAAGGGAGACCAACAACTGAATGAACCTGTTGCATGTTATAAAGCAGTTAGCGAATTCAACTTTCCTGCAATGGAAAATGGACTGCCTAGGACTAACTTTACAATATTAGACCACAAGGGGAACAACCAACTGAGCAGTGGTGATGAGCAAACTTAGACCTCTAAAGCCAACCGAATTTGCAAAGGAACATAGCCAACCTGCGAGACCCAGGGTGGACTATAATCGTCAGGACAATTTCTGCATGCTCATTCCTCGTTCGGAAGCATTGTCATATATGGGACAGAAATGTCACAAGAAGTTAGAGAAGGTAAGCCTTCTTTCCTCTCTGTTTGGTGTTCAACGTTAATCAGCCATTTTGTTTGGTCAGCCACCATTTTGTGCTTTTGCTGACTCGGTGTCTGCTTGAAATATGTAATTGTTTGGTGATGTGTAAGTTGTTAGTTAAATATGCAGGAAATCCATAGTAGTTTCACTTCAATTCCTATTTGTAAATAAGCAGTGCTGTCATATTTTTGCTTTGTTACATGTTGCCTGGTTCATGTTTTTTTTTTCTAGTTCTTGATTTCTATAGATTTTTTTTCTAATTCTTTTTGGCTTAATGGCTGTCCGCGTGTGTTTGTCCTTGTTGTGCATTGACCACTAGATGGCAACATTATGAATATTTCATCATCGACCCCATGTCAATAAGGGTTAAGAGAGGAACTGGGAGCAACTTTAACGTCACTCTTTGTTGGGGTCCAGGCCTATGAAAACACCATCTGCTGATGCTCTGCCTATTAAGACCATTGCAAATGGAGAGGCAATACGAGACATGTGTAGGCATTGTACTGTAACCTTTCCTGTTAGTACACCTTTTGATTGTGTGACCTACCTTGACTGTGTGATTTAGTAGATGGGAACAAAATTGCACTCATACTTCAAGCTCTTTAATTATATTTCACGTTTCAACATTCCTTGTTTCATCAGTGTGAGTCTTACAATTTAAAAATTATTGTTCAATCTGATAACTGATAATATTGCAATTGTTGATTAAAACCTTGTTCTTCATTAGAATCTCGTGTTTTGTATCAGATTACATCACTAACACGCGTTTAACCAAATGTTTTGGTGTCGTAAATTATTTCTCTTTTTCGTAAGTACCTCTAGGAGAAATAGTACAGTGTTTAATGATTCGATATGTAGAGTTTTATGTGCAAACGGACACAATAAATACACTGGGACAAGCACTTCTACAAAACCAACAGTTTTTTTTATACGTAATTTGTAAATGAGTAACACGATTCAAGAAAGCCTGGAAAACAGAATTGGAGCACCAAATTTCTGTAGACATGGAATTGACTAAAGCAATATAAATTAGGTTTCCGAAAGCCATGAAATACAATAAAAATTACATGTCTGTTTTGATTTTCTATTAATTGAACTATTGGGGTCGTACAAATGAAAACGAAAATTATGTATTTTATTCAAAGTGTATACAAGGAATTTAAAACTTCTATCCAAATGCGTTAAGGCATTTATCCCACACTGTGTAACAAGTCGTGTAATTCCTTTATGGAAGAAGTCTTTCGGTTGCATGTGGAACCGTTCCAAAACCTCTTCCTTCACTTCATCGTCCGACTAAAACCTGCGGCCTTTCAGATGTTGCTTGGGATCCCCAAACACGTGAATGTCAGATGGGGATAAGTCAGGGCTGTAAGGTGGATGCTGCATTGCTTCCCAATTGAACTTTTTGTTGAGATCTACCGTTGCTTTCGAGGTGTGAGGACGCGCGTTGTTGTGGAAAAGAAGCACTCCTGTAAGAAGTCCAGGATGCTTGCTTTTCATGGCCGCGCACAGTGCCTGTAATGTTTCCCCCTATCGTGCTACGTTAACTTTGGTGACTTTTTTTAAGAAAGTCCAGTAAAATCGGGCCTTTGCGTTTAAAAAACCCGATCAACATCACCTTCCCCATGCTGTTTGCGATTGCTTTTGATTTTTTCGCGATTTCACTTGGATTTGTTTGCGATTGCTTGTTTCGACGAAGCAATCATTCTCAGAGCTTTGAAGCGCGAGCTATCGTTCTTTCTCACGTGATGTAACACTTGCAACCTATTGTTCAATTTGCACGTTTGATTTCGCAGTTGCTGAAAACAAACACTTACGTCGTCCTACACGTCGTCTTTTTTCCCCACACAAATTTTCGTTTTCATTTGTACGACTGTCGTGTATTTTTAGAAACCCAAACAGAGAGATAATGGAATGCAGAGAGATAATGAAACAATTTGTTTAATTGTTCGAATAAAGGCTTTTGCGAATGAATGATTTGATTGCTAGCAAATAGCTAAATTATAAAATTTCGATTAATCTAAATCGTTAATATCAGCAGAGTCTAACTGGAAACTCGTCGAGTCTGATGCTGCGCCGGATCTTGAACACGATTAAATCTTGGGCTAGGCAATTGCTGTCGTCTCGATTAAGGGTCAATCGGTTCAAGGAGCATGGCCATTAGCTCGGCTTAGTTGGCTTGTTGAGGGTACCTCGACATCTGTGAATGGCGACATAATTAGGTTTGTCAACCATGGAGGGAGAACTGTATGAAATAGAACGAGAGTATATGAAATATATGAAATACATATACGGCTCTATGATCTATTTTAAATAATGAGGTACCATTCGAAGCGGCGTCGCCATCCAACTGCGGACGTTGTGCAGGGTGGTCTGCGAGAATGCCGGCTATGCCATCCAGGGGAAACACCACCTGGATGGAGCCGATCCCCCACGGGAAAGCTGTATGGAATGAGGACAAGACCGTGGCTTGTCAATGATTCAGATCACGTCCAACTCTTGGCAATCCAATCCGTTGCTCGTCGGAGTTGCAGCAGTCTTGGGAGGGTGGCGGAGCATTGGCATCTAACTCGGTCAGTTTCCTTGTTTCGTCTAATGACGTTTCGTCCTCCACGAAAGATTTCGAGGTTTCCAAGTCTATTTCCGGTAGGGCAGATGCCTTCTCGATCCAATCATTTCCTCCGAAGCACTATGGCTGCCTTGGCTGTCGGATTTTGGTTAGAACTTAGTCCAAGAACATTAGCTAAATTTGAATCTATAAACGTTTGCTTACGAGAGCAGAGCTGCGAGGGCGTGTAGCGTCTTCTATTCTGGAACACCTTTTTCCCTTGTAGACTGCGGTTGCCTAAGTCCGGTCGAAGTCCAAGGGCGCCCGGGGCCGTCTTTTTCCTTGGCGGAGTCGACGTCGTGGTTCGGTATGGCTTATCGGACCTTCATGCCGTCGGAGGCAGCGGGCCATCAGCTGTGGAAATCTTCTCCGGTCAGACTGCTCAAGCTCCGCGTAAGGGCTTCTACGAGAACGACAAGATTTAAAGTCAATAGCATTAATTATCATACTGTTACTTGCCCTGGGCAGTCCTCGCTTCTTAGATCCATGAGCCTTGGTCATCAGGGAAGCATAACATCCCAATTGTATCGTCTGGCTGGAGAGATTCCGATCAGGTCGATGGCCATTCACTGTCTGCTCTTCTGGCCTTCGTCGTCACCTTTTATTCGGTCTTGGAGGATTCTGTGCCGAGTTTGCGCACTTCATCCTCCAATCCCCAGGGTCTGATTTCTTCTTCATCTCCCAATCCGGCGTCTCCGGTTTCATCGCTCTTGATGAGCCAAGTCGATTGCGACCGGGGGTGTTCCTTCTCCTACGCTCTTCTTTTTCCCTTGTCAAATCTTCTGAAAAATATTTTTTAATATTTCTCTTCTTTCGGGGATTTGACAATATCCCGTTGCCGAACCTGCATCGAAAATTTTCAATTTTCGATTGCGGTTTTTCTTCTCCGTTCTTCTTTTTACTTTTTCCTGAAATGACAGAATTTTTCTTATTAGTTCTTAAGTTACTAACTTCCACTTTTTTTCTTTCTTCCGAATATTTTGACAATTTCCTATCAACCAAATTCTCTTTTCTATTCCGGGCTGATCTGCGTTTTGAATTTGTGCCTGGCTGCGGCCAAACATCCTGTAACGAAACAAACTTAGCATTATAGAATACTCTTGTTTTATATTTTCGTTTATCTTCCAACATCTTATTTCTTTCCAGACGCATTCCTTCTTCCAGCTTTCTCCCTTCTGCGGAAATTTTTAAGCATTTGCCGCTTATTGCTATCTTATTATATCTCTCTAACTTTTCAAGCTTCGCTTCTAGTATCATTATTTTCGCCAATAATGCTTCTAATAGCGTTTCATCACTGTTTCGGTCAGTATTTCCGTATTCTTCTTTATTCCCCTCTTCGGTTTTATCATCTGCATTACGCAGTTTTACTGTGATACCTCTTTCTTCCAGGTACGTGGTAAAACTGCTCTGTTCTTGTAGGTATTCCTCTACCAATAGCCTGACTGGAGCGTATATTTCTTCCTTTACTTTAACTATACGATCCAAAACCAAATTTAACACTTGTGTAATTCTCTCAACTCTTCTATTTTAAGGTTACTTAACATTATTCTTCGCCTTTTAACTTTTTTCTTTTTGTAAACAGTTATAAGTTGATATGAAAAGTGTCCTTCAAAAGTGTCCTTTTTAATATTATTTAAGTCTTACTTATCGTTGTCTCTTCTACTTTTTCTTCTTGTATCCTTAACCAGTCATAGTACATGCTTTTGTCCATCATACCCCATTCAACAGCTTTGTCGAGGACTTTGGACGAAATCCTGCTTCTGTTTTAATTTACTCTCGATAAGTATCTTCTTATAATATTCTACCATTTCACTCTTATGGCCTTCCTCTTCTAACTCATAGCTTTGACTAACATTATTGGATCTTTCTACTTCTTTCGTAGCTTTTAACTCATCGTTATCAATTACTCCTATCTCCTTTAATAGCTACAGGATACTTCTTTCCGCTCACTATCTTAGTCTCTTTGCGCTTCGGGATAGGTATCCTGAATAATATTTTGATGGCTATTATTATTATTAGCTTGAGCTTTTATCTTTTGCATCATTCTAGGTTTGAACGTAATTGACCCCATGTCGTTATTCACTACTTCATAACTCGACGGCCATGTTCTATTCTGAGGTTGAATTAAAACTCTTCCTTCACTACTTCTTACAGTAGACTCATTTAAGCTTCTTTCGAATCTGCTCATAACTAATTTTTCTATTAGAATCTTCCCATCAAGTATTAAATTGTACTTCATACATTGCCTCGAATTGCTTCTTTTTCAAGCTGCTTCTACTCTCATTGCTACTTCTTTTAAACAATTGTAAAGGCTCTCTTCACTCATTAATTTCATGGCTTCTGCCATGGACAAAGCAACCGCTTATTTATAATTTTACTTTGTTCCATTTTCCTCGATATATTCTTTACACCTAATTATCAAGCTCGCCTTTTCCATTGTCTGCTTTTTCTCTTCATCATTCTCCTTTACACTATCTATTTGCATCGCAGCTTTTTCTTCATAACTTTCCTTATTGGCTTTAACGGTTAATTTATTCTTTTTTACCGGCTTAACTACCTCTAATAGATTTAAGCTGACTTCCTGCTTGCTCTCAAATTTCTTGTGACGATTACTTTCTCCATGCTTAATTTCACTTAAATCCTCCAAAAATACTTCTTGATTTTTAGCTGCGTTACCTTTTCCTTTCCTATTTTTCCGCTTCGCCTTCTTACTGCTTATTAACTCTGCTTGAGAAGCCTGAATTTCATTATTTATAGCTGCCCCCTTTTTAAATCTTTACAGTCTACACAACTCGGTTTGCTATTAGTTATGCCCCGTTTTCGCTTTACTTCTTTAGTTAACAATTCTTTCGCCTGTCTCATTATTTCCTTTAATTTTGCCCTTTTTCTATACTTTAATTTTTCTCGAATTTCCTCCGAAAAGCTACCGACGTATGGTTTAATTCTATCTTCTTCTTTCAAATTATTTATAGAATTAACTAGTTGCAAATATCTGCTATTATAATCTTCTATTTTCTTATGCTCTTCTTTTAGCCACTTTCTTAATTCTTTTTCACTATCTATCCTTACAGACTAAAGACTTTCTTGAACCTTGCTGCTCTTGACGGCTTCTCTCTCCCAAAGTTCGTCCTCCGTTTTTCTTCAAAGTACCTCACCCACTCGCTTTTCGATTCGTCCTCGGGTTGGCTTCTCAAAATAACTAAGGAAAAATGTTGAAGATATGCAGTCTTTTATCTTATAAACAATTCTTAAGCCTTAAGTCCTCTATTTGCTAGCTTGATTACTTACGCAGTGGAAATTTAGGCCATAGTCTGGGCCTTGCTCGCGACCAAAAGTACCTCCCCCACTCTGTCGTGTATTTTTAGAAACACAAACAGAGTGGAATGCAGAGAGGTAAAGAAACAGTTTGTTTAATTGTTCGATTAAAGGCTTTTACAAATAAACGATTTGATTGCTAGCAAATAGCTAAATCATAAAAGTTTGATTAATCTAAATCGTTAATATCAGCAGAGTTTAACTGGAAACTCGTCGAGTCTGATGCTGCGCCGGATCTTGAACACGATTCAATCTTGAGTTCGGCAATTGCTGTCGTCTCGATTAAGGGTCGATCGGTTCGAGGAGCATAGACATCAGCTCGGCTTAGTTGGTTTGTTGAGGGTACCACGACATCTGTGAGTGGCGACCTTATTAGGTTTGTCAACTGTGGATGGAGAACTGTATGAAATAGAACGAGAGTATTAGTATAACATATCAATGAAAATGGCGAATTATATGATGCTTGCAAAAATACATATACGGCTCTATGATCTATCTTAAATAACGAGGTACCATTCGAAGCGGCTTTGCCATCCAAGCGCGGACGTTCTGCAGGGTGCCCCGCGCGAATGCCGGCTATGCGATCCAGGGGAAACACCACCTCGATGGAGCCGATCCTCCACGTGAAAGCTATATGGGTTCACTTCCAACGGTGGCTTGTCGATGATTCATTTCACTTCCAACTCTTGGCAATCCAATCCGTTGGTCGTCGGAGTTGCAGAAGTCTTGGGAGGGTGGTGGGGCATTGGCATCTAACTTGGTCAGGTCCCTTGTTTCGTCTAATGACGTCTCGGCCTCAACGAAATATTTCGGAGTTTTCAAGTCTATTTCTGACGGGGCAGATGCCTTCTCGATCCAATATACGTCTCCGAAGCACTTTGGCTGCCTTGGCTGCCTGGGTTTTCGTTAGAAGTTCGTCCAAGAACATTAGCTGAATTAGAATCTATAAACGTTTCCTTACGAGAGCAGAGCGGCGAGGGCGTGAAGCGTCTTCTATTCCGGAAAACCTATTTCCCTTGTAGATTGCGGTTGCCCTTCGGGGCCATCTTCTTCCTTGGTGGGGTCGACATCAGGGTTCAGTATGTCTTAACGGAACTTCACGCCGTCGGAGGCAGCAGTCCGTTGGCTGTGGAAATCTTCTCCGATCGGACTGCCCAAGCTCCGCGTAAGGGCTTCTACGAGAACGACAATATTTAAAGTCAATACATTAATTGTCAAACTGTTACTTGCCCTGGGCAGTCCTCGCTTCTTAGATCCATGAGCCTTGGTCATCGGAGAAGCCTAGTTTGCGCACCTCATCCTCCAATCCCGAGGCTTTGATTTCTTCTTCATCTCCCAATCCCTCGGCTCCGGTTTCATCGCTCTTGATGAGCCAAGTCGATTGTGGTCGGGGGTGTTCCTTCTCCTACGCTCTTCTTTTTCCCTTGTCAAATCTTCTGGAAAATATTTTTTAATATTTTTCTGCCTTCGGGGATTTGACTACGACCCTTATATTGTCAACCAGATTTGAAATTAATTTGAAAAATAAGTATATGGAACTCTAAAAAGAAATGCTCCGTTAAAATCAAAATTCTGCCTTCACTATTCTAAATGTAATAGTTGCAATGAAACACCAAAGGAGAAGTCAGAGAGGAATGATAAATAAAAAATTGGCCCCATTGCCTGTGTTACAAGAATTGTACAAATGATTCCTTTAAAAAATGTAAAGTACATTTCTCAGATAATGCAGTTAGGCTCTTATCCTTTCCCACCTGTTACATTCTAATCAAATAGAATAAGCCGCAAATTGGTACTTAATAAGTATATAAAAGTCTCTGACGCTTCTGATAAGCCGAGTGAGGATTCATAGTGAAATACTTTACATTACCTGAAAAGTAGCTTTCAACATTATTGCTTTTCATTTGATAACACCTGTCCTAGACAAAACCAACATATTTGTCATTTACACTGTTGCATCCCCTGTCAATTATACGCGCCTTCTCAGCCTGATTTGCTACCTTTTACGTAGATCAGCTCCAAGTCAGATGAACATCTTTACTCTAGCCTATTATTCTTACTGAGGTCATCTAATAGTGACACTTGCTTTTCAATTTTTCATTCCCTACTGCCGTGTCTCTATTACACCCCCCCCCTCCTCTAAAAGCTTTAATCATTCTGTGCATCTGCTAAGTGGCCAACTCAGGAGATGATCACACTGAAGGATTACACATTTACGTGCATTATATATTCTCATCAATAATGCACTCTCTAAATTACACATACGGGCGTGTGCAGACAGCCACAGACGTCTAAATTTAATCAGCACAGCCACAACCGTCTTACGTTTTTCAAACCTACTTATCTGTTAAGGTTGCAGGGGTAGCAGACCAACGGAAAATTTTCAGTGCTCGCTATCTTCCGATATCAGGTGCATATCCTGAGTAGTAATACCCAAGTGATTCGAACCTAGATTCTCCATGTAGTTTTCCATCTTGGTTCTGGGTCGACCACTTGGCTCGGAAATTTGGACTACCTAGAAAGACCTGTTTGCGGCATCCATATCATGTAGGCATACCAATATAACTGAGACCTCTCAATGTGGAGAAGTAGTGGCTGAACATCTAAAGACTCTCTTATTGTGCTGCCTAGAAACCAGACCAGATAACCAAGCAACCTGAAACCTCCGAGTCAGCGACAGGATGCCATCTTGATTGAAGGCCTTTAAACATCTCAGACTGGATTTCATCATCACCTGTAACTTTATCAGCATATCTAACTTCTGCTTCGGTGATACTAATTTAAATATTCTCCACTCTAATGTGTCTCAGATATTGCTGTTACTGGATTAAGAAGAAATGCAATGTAGTCTCAATTGTGTGATGAAATAAACTTCTTTCCACAGAAGTAACACATGCTCATCAAAAAGTTTCTCCCCAACCTGTCTCAGCTTTACTTTAGCTATTCTTGCTAATTTTCGCGTCTCAGTGCTGCACTCGATTCTTACATTTACTCCGTGGCAAAGAGCTTATCTCTTGGACATTACCTGTGATTAACAAGTTTGTCTTATGTCTAATTCTTTAATTGTTGTCATAGTAAAGTACAGGGTGAACAAATCAGTCTTTAGCTCGAATTCGAAGAGATTAAGCCTAAAGATATAACTAGTTCATCTTAGAATCTTGATTGATGTGGATATTATGGCATTAGAGAAGAAGGCTAGCTACTGGTTCTTCAACTTAATTCGATTTAAAAGAAAATACTTTACCAGAAATCAATCTTGAAATGATCTTTATTACACTTTTGGAAGACCTGACTGAGGTTTTGAGATTAAAACTGTTGACGCGAATTGACTCATTCTTTGTATTTGAATTAGTCTTCAGGTTCGAAAATGGTAGACCCTAAGAATTTGAAATCTACTTACCTATTACAGCGTTAGGAAAATATTTCTAAATATACGAATTTTCATATAAAAATATTGTTATTGTCACGTATTTTAAATTGAAATTAGCAAAGCACGCTAAAATACAATAGCAGAGATGGGAAGAAGAGGGGAAATTTGAATAAAGTCTTTTAATAAAAGACCAGAAATTATTTTACAAAACAAAGTTTTCTGCTTTTTTTAACATTTAAATTCTAAAACTTCTTTGTAGACTTTTACAATCTAAAGCTGAATTTAGAATTATATAAATTACAGTTAATATGATACGTGGAAGCGTTAGAATATATTATTTCCCTATCTAAATGCATTCCAAGCTATACTTGTCACGGAATTCAGATGCCATATTGAATTCCGATGACATCGTCGGTCAGTTCCATACACGTTACTTCTATGGTTCGAAATGGAGAAGGGACCGACGAAATATTCGTCGCCAACGACGTCATGCGCAGGTGACAAATAGCGGACAAGAGAGGGAGGTTCGAGGTGAGAACGAGAGGAGACGAGATCTGGGCAGTCGTTAAGGAGGAGGAATGAAGAATGAACGTTTTGCGATAAGTATTGCCTGTCGACCCGCAATTTCAGTATCCGTTTCAAGGAGCATAAACATGACAATTAATCTCATTACGCGAACCATCTGCTCACACAGAATATGCCCCAAAAGAACAAGAAAAAGTAATGACCATTCTCCATGTATGCAATGACCCATCCAAGACCACCGCTCTTGAAGCTATTGAGATCTTTAAAGCTAAGACTGCCTCTCCAGTTCAATTCCTCAAGCACGATTAATTAAAATCGATAGAAATCGATAGAAACACATCAACGATTAATACTTTAAGTTAATTTAAACTATTAGCCTTCAAAGCTAAAATATTATTTAAGTTCTCATCACCTTTAAATTTCCAATGTAGTATTCCAAAAACTGAAGAACCAGATATCATATCCCACTTTAGATTTACAATTTAACTTTTTCAAGCAGTAAATTTCTACTATCTGAACAAAATCGCAAACTGTTTGTTTTGTGTCTTTTACCACTCTCGGCCCTGCGGGCCTCACTAAATATATATACCCAACTTATGTGGTCACAGGGGGCAGTTGGTTCCTCTCCCCCCCCCCCCTGCCCCAGCCGGTTACAATTGGTTAGACAGTAGAAATTTAACCTTTAAATTTTTCTTACCGCGATGATTATTTTCTACAATTCTTAAAAACATTGGAACTATATAATTAATTTTTGGTGCCTGATCTTGAATAGTTTGAATTAAGACAACCTGATAGATTAATTGTAAATAATCAAACATATAACTTCGATGTTATCGACCACGCCTTCATTATGATTTTCTTTATAGTAATACCAGTTATAATAGGAGGATGTGGTAACCCTTGCTATTAATATTAGAGGCCACAGACATAACATTTCCCCGGATAAATAACCTCAGTTTTTGAATATTACTGCCCTCACTTATACTACTTTTAAGTTCAGCTGTTGTAGAATCCAGAGCAGGTACAGGTTGAACAGTGTATCTTCCTTTAGTAAATAATATTTCACATGCGGAGTCATCAGTAGATATAACCATTTTCTCCCTACACTTAGCAGGAGCATCTTCAATTCTAGGAGCAATTAATTTTATCACAACAGTTATTAACAAACGAACAGCTGGTATAGTAATAGAAGATATCCCTTTATTTGTACTAGTATGAGCCGTAAAAATTCTAGCTGTTCTTCTATTACTATCTCCTCCAGTATTAGCTGGAGCCATTACAATACTTTTAACAGATCGAAACTTCAACACCAGGTTTTTTTGATCCAGCAGGAGGAGGTGATCCAATTTTATATCAAAATTTATTTGGTTTTTTGGTCACCCAGAAGTTTACATTTTAATTCTCCCAGGATTTGGCAGGGTATCTCGTATTATTATCAATAATCAGGAAAAAACGACCCCTTTGGAATAAGTTATGCAATAGCTGCAATTGCTGGTCTAGGTTTTGTTGTTTGGGCCCATCACATATTTACAGTAATTATAGATATTGACACTCCAGCATACATTGCAGCAGCAACAATAATTTTTCCTGTTCTCACAGGTTATTAATATTTTCAGCTGATTAGCTACGCTATACGGATCTTAATTATCATTTGAATCCCCTTTACTGTCAGTCTTAGGATTTGGTGTTTTATTCACTTTGGTGGGATTAATTATTTTAGCTAATTCCTCAATTGATATTATATTACATGATGCATATTACGTAGTAGCACATGTTCACTATGTTTTATCAATAGGAGCAGTATTTGCTATTTTAGCTGGAATTATCAATTGATTCCCGTTATTTCTAGGGGTTGCAATAAACAAAAAACATTAAATATTCAATGCTTTACTTTATTTCTAAGAGTTAATTTAAAATTCTTTCTCCAACATTTCTTAGGATTAAGAAGCAGACCACGACGCTATTCTGATTATCCAGATGGATTCTGATTTCGCAGAACGTGAAATTGCACAATTCAAGAAATGCGCAACTTTTTTCACATTTCATGAATTGTACAATGCCCATGCAGAGTTCATGGAATGTGCAGAATTTTACACAATTCATGAAATGTACACAACGATTTCTGCTCATTTTATGAATTGTAGAGGTACAAATTAGCTATAATTTCTCTCGTTTACTCACCTGTTGTTCTAACTGTTATTGCGGTATATCGATATTAGTGCTGCACAGTTCTGTATTACTTAAATTGTTGTTGCAATTTTGTACAATTTTTACCTAGAATTACATTCCTACTATTTTAGTACGGTTAATTTCCCTAAACTAGTAGGGTTCTGTGGGCGTCATGGTTCAAAACATGTTCCCGCAAGACACGTTGTACTGATTTAAAATGTAATTGTTTTGAAAATCAAGTTCTTGTAACTCTTCATGTCATGGAAACAAATCGTATGCAAATCATTAAAGATATTCAAAATATTTTTTTTTAATTTGTACCAGCGATAGAAAAATATTGTTAATTACAAATAGAACAGACTCTTTTACGAGGGGAGATCAAAAAGTAAGTTGCACTAACTCGCTGCAGGAGCGCGCTGTGTGTCGCAATCTTGGGCAAAGCGGAGAAAAGGACATTAACTGCGCAGACGGCAGATAGGACGGTTGCTGTGGTTTCCCGTCGTGTTTTGTGTGACTAGCGGGCTAAAAGCAATGGCACGTCAACTGGATGTCCACTCCAAACTCGAGGTGCGAGCAGCAATCCGATTTCTATGGGCCAAACGGGTGAATTGCACGGACATACTTCGTGAAATCATTGCTGTATATGGAGAGCGTGCAATTTCCCGGCAATGGATTGTAAAGTGGTGTCAACAATTTGAAGCAGGACGCACGGATATCACAGACGAAGATCGCGTAGGCAGGCCCGCAACATCCTGTACCATTGCAAATGTTGACCATGTGGATGCGATCATTAGAGAGAATCGGCGCATAACACTGGTGGAAATTGCCCATGCTCACAAGGGACAACTTTTCGAATCCTCACTGACATTTTTGCTACGTTATTCCGCAGACGGCAACGAGTTTCTGCGGCGAATCCTCACAGGGGATGAAACGTGGGTCCACCACTTCTCCCCCGAAACGAAGTGGAAATCGATGGAACGGGTGCACACTTCATCACCACAACGAAAGGAGGCCAAGGTTCAACCTTTAGCAGGAAAAGTTATGGCGACATTGTTCTTTGACTTGGAGGGTTTGGTGCACGTGGAATTTATGCCGAAAAGAACGACAATCAACGCGGCCTTGTCTTCTGAAACGTTGAACCGGTTGCGAAAAGCAATTAAAGACAAGTGCCGGGGGAAATTGAGTGCCGGTGTGATTTTGTTGCACGATAACGCAACACCTCACAAGGCCCGCCAAACGTGCGAACTGATGCAGCGATTCAAGTGGGAGGTTTGGCAACATTCTCCATGCAGTCCCGACTTAGCGCCATGCGACTTTAATCTTTTCCGTAAGTTCAAAACGGAACTCGGTGGACAACGATATCGAAACGATGAGGAGGTGAAAGCGGCTGTCAGCGTGTGGTTACAAAACGCGGGAGGAGATTTCTATGCATCTGGAATCGAAAAGTTGGTTGATTGTTCGGGTCTCTTGGGGACTATGTGGAAAAGTGAACCTACATTGTATGCTGCTATAGCCGTGTTGCTTTTGTATAGGTGGTGTGATAAATAGTCATACCGTGGAAGTGCAACTTACTTTTTGATCTCCTTTCGTATTATCAAATTAAGTTATATTGGAAAAATAGAAAAATCTTGTAAATGAGAGGATATTTTTTATGTAATAAAAGTTTCTGAGTTAAAACTTATGTTTTACACAAGTTAAGAAATCTGCACTGCGGTTTCTACTCATTTCTACATTGTAAAATCTTAGCAATGTAATTAAGTTTTTCAAAAATGGGGTATTACGACCCCAGACCTCCTTCTCACTAATTGATACGTTCTTCTTATTTTACCGTATACAGCGAAAATATATGAAGAAATAACTCGCCCACTCTGGCCATTTCATTGACGGCTTAGTGTTGTCATTTAAGAAATTGTGCTCCCGAACGCGTGGGAGGGGGGGGGTCAAAGAGTCCCCCGTCTGGTAAAAGTGAACCACGCGCGATAGGGACGGGTTGTAGAAAATGACTCGCGCTGGGGAAGTGATGCTTAGCTGAAAGGTAGGTGTGGTGGTTAATGAAAACAAATCATTCTAGCCAATAGTTTCAATATTCATAAAATTATTATAAGACAAAAAACTTTTCCAACAAACTACGCAAAAATTAACACTTAACTCTTTCTTTAAGGATATTAAAATAAGAGCAAAATGGAATTAATGAATAACACAACAACTAACATATATTTCTAATTAAACAAACACATTAACCCATGAGATCAGGAACTCTGGCATGCGCAGTTTCATAAGTAATAAGATATCCAGCCTGATATCAAACATCCCTGGTGAGGGAAAACAACACATGAACGTGTCACGCCGTCCTTTTCAATCACTCCTGCCCTTAAGTAGTGATCATATATTCAAACCTGGAACAGGAGAGGGGAGGAAAGCCAGAGGTATACTAACAACACAATAACGTTTTTCCCTCACTCAAGATCGTTAATAATTACTTCAAACACTGTTGCAACGCATGCTTTAATCATTTCCCAAATGGATGCATAAACGTTTCCTTTTCGTATCTCATGTGCTAAAATTTACGTGCGAAAAACACCCTCTTAAACATCGAGTGATCATTTTCGCAAAGTTTTACAGGTTCCTATATTTAACTTCCGCAGTTAAAATTAATAGCCCAAAATCAGTCAAAGTTTTGACAGATAAAACAAGCACTTAACGAGTGTCTCGTTAATTAGAACGGGAAGCATTCTTTGCGTCACGTGATGGCGCAATGTTACACATAATTTCCTCTTTACCACGAACTCTCAGTTCCGCAACGGCGGGTTAGTTGCAATTAAAATTAAATTTCACTATACGACAATTAACTTTCTTTAACCGTGCACTAGACTGATTTCATCGGAGACAAAGCAAATAAAGAACAACCTCACCCATCACAAGATGATCTTTGGTCAGTTTCTTATCTCGGATGGCGGCCAACATTCTTTTCCGAACCATGACGATAAAGAAGCGTTCCTTCATCCTTGAAGGGTAGTCACTAGTCCCAAACTTATGATTCTTTCCGAAATTTCCGCTACGGGTGAACCCACACGTCCTTATGGGTCATTTAAAAGACGGACAACCTTAAATTCAGCATAGGATAACTTTTTTTTTCATATCTAATTTAGCTTTGCTAAGCGTTTTCATAGCGACGCAACTTTTTCTTACCAGGGCTTCTCTGCATTACACATACATAAAAAAAACGCGTTCCTCAACAAACCAAAAAACAATTGTTGTCTCATTGTTGCTACAAAATGTCCGGAAAAACGGCGACAACAACAAGAGCTTGCACTCTGCTTCTCTAGTCATTGTCTCAGCTTTCCCAAGACTGCAAAACAACACTTCTTAATTATTTAAATTAATCTCCTAAATACTGGAATAACCTATCATTTATATAAAATCAACGACGGTGGACGTTATCACAAAGAAAAAATCTAACAATGGGTTATATAGCAATGGGTTATTTCCCGATTGTACAAACGGGTGAGTTCGCCTCTAGTTCTTAAAAAAACCTGACGGACTTCAACCAAACACACTTCTTTTACACACCCAAAACAACCGCACACCAAATTAACGTACACACAACACTACAATAAAAACTCTCCATAATACAACTTCTTTATAAGGAGAACTCCAAACGAATAAAACAAAAACAAAGCCACGCTCACAACAGCCAAACCACAAAATAACACACACTGAGCCAATCACAAAATTTACAGATTTAAATTTCAATATTCTAAATTTTTAAAGGAATATCAAAATTGATCTTAATACAAAATATTATAATTAAAAGTTTAATTACACATTTTATTTGTATTATATTTGAATTTGGCACTTCATTTGGCGGTGCATTAAGTACTGAAAAATTAAAAATCTAAAATACAGTCTGAGCATTTATATTCCTTTATACTAAATCTTAGCTGCTCAGGAAATCCATTCCAAAAGTTAACAGTTTTTGGCGGAAAAAAATTCTTAATTTGGTAGATTCAATCGAAGAAGGTATTAGTTTATATTTTGTGACTTCGATTGAAGAAGTCTTTTTGAGCCAGGCTGAAACCAAATGTATCTATAATATGTTATCTGTTATAGATATTTTAGAAGTATTTAATAGATGTACGAGTAATTGACACTTTAAAACAATATTGTGAAACAAAATTGTGTGCGTAAATCAAATTGTATTTTGAAACTTTTGTAGTTATACCATAAAATTAAAAATATAATGCAGAATGTGCCAATCTTAAAACAATTATTATATCTTTAAAAGCTATTAAGTTATTAAATTTTTTCCTAACTAATGCATGAATCACCAGCAGCTGAATGTTGATGACAGGCAGTTTCACCAGTAATTGACAATATTTTAATTACCCATTTTTATTATATATTTTTACCAATAAATTGATAACATTCAAAAGTAGCTGAAGAATCAAGCATTTTTAAGAATGTGTAAAGTATTTAACATTAACTAAAATTGTGCTTTTAAAACTTAAGGTATTCATTTAGATCATTTATCTTTTTTTTTTAAAGAAATAATAAATAAAATCAGGCCATTCCCATGTGGAGTGCAAGGACTATAGAAAATGAAAGTGTTTCCCGGTAGTGCAGTATCATCAGATCTTGGCCAACAAATTGTTCGTAGAAAAACTTGATTTTTGACAACTGTTCTCCTACTTACAATATTCATCCAATTTTTGAGTGTAGAAAAACACATTTGGCATGTAGGGGTTGACATGATCCGAAAGGACAGATGCGTACTTCCGGTGATCCTTTGTGCTGTCCACAATGATGAGTGCGCCCAGGGAATGTCATGAAAACATTCACCAGACCATAATGCTGCCTCGTCCTACCTGGACCCTTGCGCACATGTTGCAGAGTGTTTGTTTGCCCGTCTGTCCGTTGGAGCATAAACCGTGATTCATCAGATAAAGCCATCTTTCACCGATCTGTTGCTGTCCAGTTGCGATTCTGACGTGCTGTCAGTCTTTGTCAGTGAACAGCCGTCAGCATTGGTGCACGAACGTTCGTTGAACTGTCGTTGAGGATACAGGTTTGGTAGCCCCCTGGTTCATCTGGGAGGTCAGTTGGTCCACGGTTGCACATCTGTTCACTTGCAAGCTTCTCCGTAGCCGTCGTTCACCTCTGTCCTCTAATGCCCACAGTGTTCCACACTTGGCACGTCGCTGATTTTGGGTATTGCCTTTCTGTTTTGCACTTGTACACTTTCACCACGGCGGCATGCGAACAGTTCACAAAATTAAAAGACTTTTCGAGAGTTGGCAAAAAATTGCACAACCATCAGAAAAAGTATAAAGGGAAAGAAATGTGGATAAAAGTGATGAGATAAAATAAATAAAAGACTGTTTGACCACAACAAAAATATAAAAGGAAAAATACGACCTTATCCTGTAGGCGCTTTTCAAGGGCGAAGCTCTCATCATTCAGCAGGTAAAACAGGGAGTAACCAGGAGAAAACCCAAAGATACTGAATGTAGCATAAACACAGCGGTTATTTATAGAGAAACACGGCCAATAATAAAAAAGAACAGACGTACTCTTAACTGAAAAAATGAGACCCATAGTCTCCAACATTGATTCATCTTTATACCCGATTTCTAAATTTCTTGTCAACTTTCGCAAGACCCTTAAGGTTTCAGAATTTGATAGTTCCTTTAAGAACAGTGTGGAATTAACTAAAAAACTTAATAAGATGGTCAAACCTGGGTAAATTCTGGTGTCTTTTGATGTGGTTTCACTCTTTCCTAGTGTCCCCATCCCCGAGACTCTTGGATTTTTAAAAGAGATTCTGGCCAAAAATAACGTACCAAAGGTTATAATTGATGAATATCCTATTTTAACCGAATTGTGTGTCGATAATAATATATTTTTGTATAAAGAAAAAATTTACAAAATGAATAACGGGACTCCCATGGGGTCTTGTCTTAGCCCAATTCTTGCGGACATTTTCCTAAAGTCCTTCGAAAGCATCCTCAAGAATTCGAGCCATTACTTCCCTGATATTTGGTACCGTTACGTGGACGACGTATTTGCCATCTTCAATACCAATGTTTGATAAGTTTGTAGAATATCTTAATAGTTTCTTCCCCGCCATCCAATTCGCCTACAAAAAAGAAGTTGACGGTAAATTACCCTTTCTGGATATTTTAGTTTTAAGGAATAAGGGTTCTTTATCCTTCGATGTATACTGTAAACCTTCTAATAAATTAAGTTTAATCCCGTCGGACTCCAGCCACCCATGGAGTCAGAAGATATCCACGTTTACTGCAATGCTAGACTGCGTCTTAAATTTTCCCTTGAGTAATACTGCTTTTAAGAAAGAAATCTCCATGATTAAGGAAATTGCCACGGAGAATGGGTACGATCCCATTACTGTGACAAACCTTCTTAAGAAAATAAAGTTTATTAAGTTCATCAGGGACATTACCACCCTTCAAACAACTAAAAGTAATCAAATGACTTCTCTGTACCTTATAACCAACAGCTTGTCAAAGGTCTCAATACAGTTTTCAAAGCTCATAATATTTCCCTTTGTTTCAGCAACCCGAATCAAGGAAGATTTTTATTAGGCAACCCCAAGGATAAAGTTCCCCCACTCCAAAAGTTAGGGATTTATGAAGTTAAATGCCCTCAATGCCCGAAGATCTACCAAGGACAGACGTCTCGCAGCGTTTTAACCCGTTTTAAAGAACATCTGCGCCACAGGAAATTTGGCAGAAGCAACCTCTCCGCCATCGCCAAGCACTCACTGGACACAGGGCACAGCATTTCCATTAAACAAGTCAATAAATAAAAAACGATTCCTGGACGGCTTTGAGAGAATGGCGATTCAGTCTACAAACAGCAATAAGTCACTTAATTCGGTTAAAGGCCAATCAGCGACTCTCCACTGATTCACTGGTGGGTCGACCTAACTAACCATTGAAGTTTTCAGTTAAGAGTACGTCTGTTCTTTTTTATTATTGGCCGTATTTCTCTATAAATACCCGCTCTGTTTATGTTACCATCAGTATCATTGGGTTTTCTTTTGGTTACTCCGTTTTACCTGCTGAATGATGAGAGCTTCGCCCTCGAAAAGCGCTTACAGGATAAGGTCGTATTTTTCCTTTTATATTTTTGTTGTGGTCAAAGAGTCTTTTATTTATTTTATCTTAGTTCACAAAATTAGCCGTATCGGAAATTTGCTGCCCTTGGCTCAGAAGCCGATGATCATGCCCTTTTGGAGGTCGGATAAATCACTACGTTTCGCCATGGCTCCAACAATTGCAATGTTTTCTGCTTAGATCTGACACCCTTCCTATACCCCCACCTCTGATACTGGTATGTACCTTCTGGATTTGACCATTTTCCGCAGATGTTGAACTTAGGGGGTGGTCACATTAATGTGACTAGACTGTGTATGAGCGCCTTCTAAAAATCAACTAATGAAGTGGCATCTTTTGAACTGTAGGGGAGACAGGTTAGGTTTGGTACAGGGCTAGTTTACACATTCACTATAATTCATTTACCGTTGGTCGGAGCGCAGCGCCTTTGTGTCAGGAGAAACGTTACCATCGCCATGTATCCTCGCAACAGTTTAGAGTCAGACGCGTGTGAGAACAGTGAAATAGACAACGTCTTCTAATTTTTCTTCTGAGAAGTAAATTTTACTACTAATGTATTGGCAGTTATAGGATTTGTACCATAGATCACCGTAATTCATTATTGGTTATCCTGTTTTTAGTGGTTATTTGTAGCTACTGATTTGATTGTTAACTTTAAGAACAAACCTTAGAGGCTTAGTTGCTACCCACACTTGACGATGAGGTGTGTTTACACAGGCAGCATGGGACAGATTTACACACAGTTTGTGGGCATATAAAAAGGTAAAACCTGAAGAACAATGCGTATAATGCACACAGTGTAAGAGGTGGGCAGATGGTCAATGTATTACAACAAGCAATTCAGTATATTTTGTTTCATAAAGTTTTATTTAGTAATATCTGTATTTGCAGCCTGTATGAAACGTGTGTATCCTGACTCACTTGTAATTGCTGAATTAAAGAAGTAATAAATATTTGAATTTTATTTCTAATAAAGCTTATATTTCATTATGTTAAATGTGTGCAGCATACACTAAGCTTTGTGTAAACCTACCCTGGCTGTGGGGCAAGCTTACACAGGTGAGATTACATCAAAACACTACTTTTAATTTGAAACTAACATAAATTTAAGATAAGTTAAAGACACCATACAATAGTTTAAAGTTTAACTAAAGAATGGATATGAAAATTTAGTGAAATAGTTTTATTACTAAAAATACAAAAGAAATTGTGTGTAAACCCTCCATAGTTTCTATACTAAGCTGAGCATACTCCAAAAATTTAAATTAAGATATCTTTGCTCACGTGAGCCGATTTTGATGAAATAAAGCCTATATTTTGCCCCAAGTTACGCTCAAATTACCTGTGAAAACGCCATGAAAATTCGTCAAGTAGTTTTGGAGATTAGCGTTTCCAAACAGACAAACAAAAATCTTTTTTAAAAATGGCTTTATTATATTCTGTTACACTCCCTACATCAACTGCAATTAGAGTTAGGCAAATATTTTCAAAGTATACTCACAATGGTTCCACAGTATTATTATATGTATAGAAGATAGATAGAAGAAGATTTTTCAGCTCTTCTAGATAAATCACGAACGGGGGAGGGCGCTTCATCGAATCGTAGAAGGCGACGGTATAGGCTCTTGCCTTTTTATGTTTGTGTTAGGAATGGGAAGTTATTTTTCATAGGCGAATGTAAAACGGTTGCTTTCTTTATTCTTTGATAATTTTTAATAGGTATCCAGCTTTTAACGCCGTATGCAATGGTCTGAAACCACTATTGCCTATATCAATAAGAGAGACTGCGTCTTTATTCGAACTTCACTCCTTTGCCTTCATAGGTTATCTCTAAATGCACATTTCACGAACTGTGCAAGAGTATTGTAAAAGTCATGAAAAGTCCAAAAAGAATTCCCTGAATTATGCAATTTTACAATCTGCGCGGATTACATGTACCACGTGAGTGAAATATTTTTTCATCTATTGGCTAAACAATTTCATTTGTGGCTATCCTAATATTATGTTTTATTTTATGAGAAGCACTAGCATCAAACCGAAAATTAGTGCTTTTATAAAACCTCCCATCCTCAGTAGAATGAAATCATAATCTTCCGCCTGCTGATCACACATACAACAAATTAACTAAACTTTATATTTAATGGCAACATAAAACCGTATTTTATTTTAAGACTAGCAGAGTTACCCGGTGTTGTCCGTGATAATTACACTTGTAGGTAAACAGAACAGTCTCAAAAAATTAAATTATAACTCCCAATTGATTAAATAATAACTCAATCAATGCAACACAGAGCAAATGGACTATCCATTCTACGAAAAATACGAAAAACAGGAATTCTGAGTGATATACAGGGAATTTATCTAAACTCTTCCTGATTTGCCTCATCACTGCAGAGCATCACCAGATACTTCAGACTCAAGTTTTTCTTGCCCTTGTAGTTGAAGTTCTTATACCATCTGCTCTATTCAAAACTCCCGTTGTTCAGATGTTTCAAATGCCCATATAGCTTATCTGTCTTAGTTGCAGAGTTTCTCTGACCAATAGTCGTTCTTTCTCTTTCCGTTCCAGACATATGAATTTTTGCCAGTCGTCTGAAGACTACACATGCGTGACTCCTTTGCCTCATTAGTAGACGCTGTCTTATTAATGTTTTCTCACTTCATCATCAGTTTCTGCTCATTATTAAGAATTCTTGGAAACGAACGTTCAATTTCTGCATTATCAACATCTCAGTTTCCAAAATATACACATTCCCACAGAATATAGTCAAAATGTATTTCTATGGAATGGTTGGATATCCATAACCATGAATATCGATTTTTTATCAAAAATTATTATTTTTTCGAAATATCCTCATGCTTTGAAGGTCAAGTATACAAAAATATATGAAGATCGGAATAAAATTGTAGATTTTTTAAGAATCAAACAAACCTAAAAACCCACAAACTCACAAGCCCACAAACCCACAAACAAACAAACCCACAAACTCACAAGCCCACACACCGACAAACAATGATTCTTCCTTATATATATAGAAGACTAGCAGAGGACCCGGCTTTGCCTGCGATAATTACACTTGTAGGTAAACACAACAATCTCAAGCAGTTAGATTATAACTTCAAATTAGTTAAAAAAAATAACTCAATGAATACAACACAGAGCGAGGGGACTATCCATTCTATGAAAAATACGAAAAACCGGAATTCTAGGTGATATACCGGGAGTTTATTTAACCTCTTGTTGACTTGCATCAGATTAAAGTGATATCCATCTTCACCATTGGGAAACATCACTGGTTACTTTAGACCCAAGTTCTTCTTGCCCTTGACGTAGAAGCTCTTATACGCTCTTGCTCTATTCGAAACTCCTGTTGTTCAGATGTTTCCAATGCCCATATAGATTTTTCTGTTTTAGCTGCATAGTTTCTCTAACCTTACTGGTTCTTTCTGTTTCTTTTCCAGACAAATGTTTTTGCCGGTCGTCTGGACGTTTGATAGGGAACTCAAGAGAGACACGTTTGACTCATTTTCCTCCGCAATAGACACTGCCTTATTTATGTTCTGTCACTGCATCATCAGTTTATGCTCATTATTAATAATTCTTGGAAACGAACGCTCAATCATCGCATTTTCAGCATTTCAGTTTCTCAAATATGCACATTCGCACATTATAGTCAATATGTATTTTTATGAAATGTTTGGATCTGCTATGCTACCCAATAAGTTTGATGATAACTCCAACGTGGCCCGTCTCTGTTTTTTTGATTAAATTTTGCAATATCTTCAGAATAAACACATGGAAACCCTTAGAATTAATACAGTAAAAATTCAAAATGAAAATTCGAAAAAAAAATTATAAATGCTCACAATGTATATGAACCTCTCCTTGTATGCCACTGCTAGTCAAAATAATTTCGTAGTCACATAATCTTATTTTAGATGGTCCCCTTGATTTTGTTGCAATTCCCACACGGCTCTCAATGTCTTGAAACAAAACTTGGCCATTCATCACTTGACTATTTTGTGTAGTCCAGCAGTCGTCGATTCTAATATTGCCACACTTACCATTTGCTCAATACAGCACGGAGCTCAAGGACTTTTTCCTCTGTCGTCTTTACACTCTTTCTCAATAGTCTGCTATCTCTCCATTATCATCAGTTAATGATCATTTTTTAAGATTTTCAAGAAATTGTTAAGTACTAAAAACTCTTTTCTAAGAAAAGCCTGAATAACAGCAATTCTTTGCATTGTTACAAGTTGAAATTTGTCTATATTGCACAAACTTTGCCTTGCATTGTTGGTAATGAGATATATATTGTTGATCCTTGCATAGTGTTTGTGCATTGCGTGTTGACTCTATTGTTGATAGCTATTGTTGCACAACTTTTACTTGCATTGTTGGTCTTGAGATATATATATTGTTGGTCCGTGCAGAGTATTTGTGAATTGCGTGTTGGTACCATTGTTGACACCCATTGTGCACAGCTTTGCCTTGCATTGTTGGTCATGAGATATTTCTCATTAATATTTCTCATAACCATGAATATCAATTTTTTATCAATAATTAATAATTTTTCGAAATCTGAGATAGACAGTGACCTTCCTCATGGTTTGAAGGTCAAGTATGCAAAATTTCATCAAGATCGGAATAAAACTGTAGATTTGTATTAAATACACACAAACAAACCCACATACTTACAAACCCACAAAGATCCTTCCTTATATACGAGGCTCGTCCAGAAAGTAAGTTCCGTTCGGTAATAAAAACAAAACTACTACATATATATTCAAAATTTTTTCTTTATCAGATTCTATGTACCTTTAACTATTTTTCCACATAGTTTCCAAGTTTATTTAAGCACTTGTCATAGCGCTCAATGTACTTCCCCATGATCATTTCGTAGAAGCTGCCGCCGGTGAAGAAAGGCACGCATTTTTCACTGTTCTTCGTCGCTGAAATGTATGCTGCCGATGAACTCCTTTAGCTCCCGAAACAGGTGGTAGTCACTGGACGCGAGGTCCGGACTGTAAGGCGGGTGGTCAAGTTGTTCCCAACTAATCAGATCTTTTGTTTGGGAACAACTTGACCACCTGCCTTACAGTCCGGACCTCGCATCCAGTGGCTACCACCAGTTCCGGGATCTAAAGGAGATCATCGGCAGCATGCAATACTTTATACCCAAGTTTTTCATTGCTAGTTTAAATATTTTCTTAATCACGTAATCTTACTTTAGATGTACACTTGGTATTGTTGCAATTTCCACTCTTCTCTCGATGTCTTGAAGCAAAACTTGGCCATTCATCTCTTTGTGTAGTCTAGTGGCTGCCGAATCTTCTATTATTATGCTTACCATTTGCTCAATATAACACGGAGTTAAAGGACTGCTTCATCTGTTGTCTTTCCACTCTATCAGAATGAGGTGGCCTAAAATTAGCCAATCAGCACGCAGTATTCGAGTCACGTGAACACCCACCCCCTTCCTTACGTCACGGCGGCCATTCTCAGGTCAGGTGATGGGTTTTTCCCGTGACGTCACAGCAGATTTTATTATTTTTATATTTTATTTTTCATTTTAATTTTTAATCTTCATTTTTTACCTGCCATTTTCGTGTCATTTCAGGTGTGGTCTTTATTTCTTTGTGGTGGTGATCCTTGTTTTGGGCATTGGTCCTTTTTTGGGCGTTGGTCCTTTTTTTGGGCGTTGGTCCTTATTTTGGGGTGTGGTTTCTTTTTTGGGTGTTGGCCCTTGTTTTGGGTGTGGTTCTTATTTTGTGGTGCTATTTCTTTATTGGGCTTTGTTTCTTATTTTTGGGTGTTGGTCCTGCTTTTGGCGTGGTTCTTAATTTTTTGGTGGTGGTTCTTGTTTTGGGTGTGGTCACTCATTTGACTGTGGCCATCTCCTTGTTTAAGCATCCATGTTCTGATGACTGGTGGTTAATAATAAAATTAATATCATAATTATGCATCATTGTGTCGGGGCTTCACTGCAAAAGGGGCTTTTGTGATTTTATCTGACAATATGACCTACTTGAGTCCTGATATATATACATACTGCCACCTGAAGATGTGTTTAACTGATTACTATCTATCATTTTGTTTCTACCACAACCAAATTTTTCCCGTATTACTTTACACTCCCTTCTAATTAACTACTTCTGTTTCAAGGCGCTCAGTTTGTTTTTTAAGTTTCAATTAATTTTTAAAAATTGTTTTGCATTGTCTCGTTTGAGTGGATGTTTCCTTGCTCCTCTCAGTGTTTGGCAGGTGACTGAATTCGCATATACATGCTTATAAATACAGCTAGCTCACACAGCTTGATGAAATGTTCGCATTCACTAACTGTTTTGCTTATTTTAAAAGTAACCTGTTTGAAATTTGTTTTATTTGCATTTTTCCCTCTCTCACTGATTGCCTTTGCTCGCTTGAATGGTTGTTTTTTTCTCAGGGTTGAACATGTTTGAAATGCTGAAATAAAAATACAAATTTCACATCGCTCAAAGCTGGTGAGGCATACTTGACTCTCTCTCTTAACCAATTTGCACAGCCTTGCCTCACAGAGGTTGATAAACGCGTTGTTTGATTCCCCAACTTCGCAATATTCAGTCGCCTACCGCCACTCTCTCACTGTCTTTCTCCCTCCTCCTACATAACCAATACAAGTTTGCAAAATGTTGCTTAAAATTGTATTCTAAAATTGTTTTCGTTCTCTCTCTCTCTCTCTCTCTCATACAGTATAAAACTTTTTCTGTTCACTTATGGTATTTCGATACGTGAGTGATATTGTTTGTACGCTTCATACTCTTTATAGTGCAAAAGCCTGTATTCAATTTAAGGCTGTGGTCACAAGCGATGATTTAACATCATTCGTCACAAATCGTTAAGTTCTCAAAGTTACGCACTTGCTGGTTTGTTTTACAGCTTGAATTTTATAATTTTTACTTAATAAAGGCTGTACGTGGACTGTACTTTCGTTTTGCGTCACTCTACGTCCCGCTAACATATTTGCACGCAGTTGATTTTGAGGTGATTGCTTGAGGCCTAATGGGCGTGTACAATGATGTCAGTCGTTAAGTTCGGGGTTCAGGCTAATTCAAGCTAAAAATCTACGTATCTGACAACCCAGGGTATTTGAAATACGTTTGTTTGTGTTGCATTGACGTTTTCACATTACTTTCAGTTTTTTCATCGAATTATAATCTGTCATATTAACAAAAACGTACGTACTTGTTATCAAACAGTTCTTGCTAGGCTTTGCGTGTTTGCGAGGAGTACAGCATCGTTTGACACTACGGTCAGTGTTCAAGCTAAAGGTATGTGATATACGTTTTGCTTATGATGCATTCGTGTTCCCCCATTCGTTTCGTGCTGTTGCGACTAAATTAAAGCCTTTCCTATTTAAAAAAAGTGTACATAATTCTTATCACACCGGCCGTACGAAGCCTAGCGTATCCGTGTCGTGAGCAGCCGCGACAGCAGCTGTGATCAATGCCCATGCTAATCTAAGCCAACACCCCTTGTCTCTTCCATAGGGTTGCCATATTTTTGCTAATGTAAAATTAATACAATGCAGTGTTTTAATTTTAATACAATAGCATCACATGTGGGTAGGACTTGTTCATTTCTCAGTTCTTGCGATCTTTCGTTACCTTGGAAAATTTATCTCCACATTTCCATATCTCTGTTTTTTCTGTTTTGCATTGATTTCTTATAAAAATAATTACAAATAATATTGATGATGATGATGAAAAGTTAACAGGGTTTTTAGTTTTTAGTTACTATTTTATTGATTGCTTTTTATTCCCTATAATTTTAAATGACGTGCTAAAAAATAAAATAAAACAAAATTTTGTTTTTACTTTTAATGTATTTAGGTTCGTACAAATGTTAAATTTTTTAAGTTAATCTGCATTGCATAATAAACGTTTAAGTGCAAATTTCACTTTTTAGGTGTTACTAAGTTCACATTTTTGAGGGGTATAGGTCAATATTGTTACTTAATAAAGCAGGCTTCATTACTCTCCTTCTATTGTTTGGTTATTTTGGGCAGTTTTGTTAGTAGACAAGACAGCAAAAATGTAAGATAGGTGAGAGTTTGAGGTCTTCTCTTTCCTCGTTTGGTTTTAGTTGCTCGTAGGTCTATTGTATAAATTGGTCGCTCAAACAGTTACACATTCCTCCTCCTAATTTCTGCCCGCACAAGACATGGCAAGCGAATAGTGAACCAACTCAAATAATGCCAGCGTTCAGCTGTGAACTCCGAAGGTTGCTTTTAGCAACACACTGCTCAGCTGGCTAAGAAGAGCTAATGTAATGGCTCATTATTATCCGACTACTGTTGCTATCTATCCGTCGATGACCCCTATCTAACTAGATGCAGTTGCATTCGTTTTAGGCCTTGTTACTCTTTCGACTGAAATTTTGTTTTAATCAAATTTTTTCGTTCTCTTTAACATCAATTTACTGTTTGTTATTCTTTCGTTTCCGCCCACGTGAGTCTGTTTGAAAAAAGAAAAACTGTCTTCCTTTGTTAACCGACAGGCCCTACCTCTTACTGAGTTGTTGGTTTTATGTGAATTTAAGCGGAAATTGTGTGTTTAAAATTACAAATTTTCTTTTTTTAACACTATTGAGGTTATACGGGCTTCTCGTTACTAATTTATGCCTGAAATGATTTGCTGTGATCGTTAAAAATGCAGTATTTCTTGCTGTTTAAATTCATTACAGTTAACCTCATCTTCAGCTCTCTCTCTCTTTTTCAAGGTTACTTCTTCCCTAATATCTTGTAAATACAAATGCTAAATGACATCTTTTATTCAGATATTAGTCAACATATACAATTATACAATGTTTATGCTACAATTTCATTTCTCTTTTGACGCAAGTCACACTTGCACGTATTTTTTTTCTGCTTTTCTGTGCTGGTTTCTCACCATCAACAGGGCGCAGTAAGGGTGACGTAGGCTGAGTCATAGTTCAAATACACGTTTTCCTATTAATGTTAGGGTGCGTTCTGGTTAAGGCAACCACCCGCACCTATTCTTTTAAGTTTCTCCGATTTTTATGATGATTTCTTTTACTCTCAGCATTGGTGAACGTTCAAGTACGTTGTTAACCGTTACTGTTCCTCAGTCGCTTGCGTGTGCATTTGTACTAACATTGTCTATACATTTTGACAGTAGCAGATTAACTGAAATTGTTAAAAGCATGCTTTTCTGAAATTAATTAAACAGAGTTGTCAGTTCTTCAATCCGACTATTCTTTTTACTTTTGGGGCGATACTTAGGATATTTTATCTTCTCGGCTGTTGTTATTTCAACAGTATACGTAAAAGGTGTAAGCAGTGGGTTCCTATTAACAAATTTGTACGTAACTGTTTTCAGCTTCTTGGGCGGTGTGTATGGTTTTTGGCATGAACAGAGTTGCAGATCCCCTACTAACTGCGTTTTGAGGTAATCCGTGTTAAAAAATACTCGTGTCTTCCAGTTAGGGTATGTGAAATCTGTTGCTTCATTAGCTTCATGGGTTATTCGATTAATTAAACTCTGCCTGTAGATAAATTTTGTCGGTACATTGTTTCAGTTGACTACTGATAATCCCGGTCTGCTGAATTAGCGGAATTGGCATCGCAAACTTTACAAACTCCGTTTCCCACTACGTATGTTTAATTTTCTTCTACTCTCTATGATTTCTGTGTTCTGATTTTTCAGTTTGTTGTTTGTATTTTAAATAATTTTATCCCGCTCACTCAATGTTTAATCTCTTTAGGGCATTCAGGGATAGTGTAATATAGGTTTCATTCCATACGTGATTTAAGTTAAATTTAGGTTGAAATATCACTACGACATTTTACTGTTACTTGATTGTGTGTCCTAAACAGTCCAGTGGGTAGAACATCAGGTTAGCATTCACAGGTTGAGTGATGGTCTGAGTTCGATTCTCTGTAACTCTAGGACCCACTTTTTTCTTGGTCAATCCCCGTTTTTAACCTGTTATACGCATAGTGTTAAGGTCAAAACTCGTTTTTCTTTTCTTTTCTTTTTACCGGAGCTTTTTATAATTTTTGATGTCATTAAAAGTTGTCTACGACTTTTGGTTCAAGACTGACCTATGATTGACAGGCATGAAGTACGTTTGATTTTGGTTCATGCGAGTTGCCCCACCGTTAGTTTCACTGATTTTTCACCTCGTTAAAGTGTTTCTTTTTCGAGAAGTGAATATTCAATGGTTAAGCGTTGATTAAGTATTACAGTGGCCGCATTGGATGTCATCTAAGTGCCGGCATCAGATGCGATAAATGTTCGCACTAAGCCACGATAAACCAAATAAAAAAAATGGTCCAATTTGTTTGACTGGTTTTCGGCTCATTAAAGTGTTTTATTTTTTCACCAAAACGCGTATGCAATGGTTATCACGTAACTCAAACATGACATTAGCCATTGGATATCATCTAAGCCGGCATCTGATGCCATAAACGTTCGCACTAAGCCGTGCTAAACCAAATAAAAAAAACTGTCCAATATGTTTGACTGGTTTTCTGCTCATTTGTGGGGTTCCATCAGAAGGGGTAGGGATAACTTAAACACCACGTAGACTACTCCGTCCGATGCCCACCTTTCATGGGTAAATACCATGGCATTTTCAGAGTTCTGGTCAAAGCCAATGGTGGCGGATGAAGCTTAACAATCAACTGATAAACACCTTAGGCCTTTTAAGGGCTACACCTCTCCGGATTTCTAATTATTGATTAATTTTAGTTTTATTTAACTATTTGGTAGGATAAATGGAGAAAAGACAGTGTTCTTAAGAAAAATAAACATTTTATTCATAAGATAAATTAAAAATAGAGCAAAATTTACAAATACTATTTACTTTAAGTTAAACTACCAAAGATTATTATGAATTTTAATTCTTCCCCTTAAGGTTCACTTCAATGAGAAATATTTACAATTATTATTGGTGAAAGTCCCTGATTAAATAATTGCACCGAATTTCCTATATTTTATTAATCAATCTGTTTCAATTGACAGTAGAACTTGGTTGACCACCCGATATTTACAAAGTAAGCAAAATGAGTGTATCATTACCCGGGCTCCTCTCCATTGTCAGCTCCTTGGGGTGGGGTGGTGGCTCCGTCGTGGTCTTCTTTTCTTTTTGGGCTCCGCGATTTATTTCTTTAACTCATCATGGCTTAATTAATAATAATAAGCATAATAATAATCATAGTTTTATTGATTTCTCAATAGGGATAATAAACTGGTTTTAAACTAAGGGATGATTTTTAGTGAAAGGTTCCGCTCTATTCAACTCCGCGACTGTTTCTTAAGTTGTTTCCATCACATATTATAGCTTTTCCTTCATGGTCGCCGTGATTTCAGAAGAGACTGTCAGCTTCCTGTTTTTTGATAATATCCTGTAAGGGTTGTAAAGGGATACCAGTCACAAGGGTCGTACAAACTTTGTTGATTGGTGTTCAACATCGGACCGGTGTTGGCAGACACGGCACAGCACTCATGGCACGAGGAGGAGAACGAGGGGTCGACTACACTCGACTCGGCAACTTCTGTAAATTAATGCTGCCATCATACAACTCTACAATTCTTCAAAAATAAAGTGGAAATATTCATATTAACTTCTTCATAAATTACTAGAAAATAAATCCTATATCTTCTTCAGGGGGAGGGGGTCTTCACAATGCTCCCCAAATTTCAAGATTTGTCCATCACCTGATGACAAATCTTCACAAGAATATCTCCAAAATTATAAATTCAAAATCTTCCGAGCCATACCTTCAAATCCATAGTCACTCGATGCCTTCTGCATCGTCATCCACGTTGGGGCATAATACAAACATCCTACTCACCTGTTCATACCAAGTGAACCTCCGTCATCCTTCACACAGCAAAATCGTTTATTATAAATCAATAAGAATCAATCGATCCATAATACATCAAAGATTCATAAAACGTTACAGAAAAATCATTGAGTTATAAAAGAAGTTATAACAGAATAAAAGATTACAATAGGAAAATTTCAATCTTGGCTCTACATAAAATTCTCTAAAGGTCAGGGCAAAGCACCTTTATTCTTTATATAATTACTCAAATTGTAGACTTAAGATCTAGGTAATGTAATAATTATGTATTTCCGGTTGATTACTACAAGTTCATCGCATATGGTTCACAGAAAATTGCATTATGTTCGAATGAAGTCTATAATAGTTCATAAGAAAAACCTATGCTTATAGAATTCAAAATATTTGCCGTTAATCGTAAAGACTATGCTTGTCTTTAAAAGAATGCACTATTTCAATCTGTAAACAGTTCCTTTACTCTGTTAAATGTAAAGTTCTTGTTAATAGTTCAGAGTTCGTTAACGTGTAAAAGTTGTAAAGTTCGCAAGTTACCTTAACATTTTTCGTAACATGCACTTTGATCTGAAGTACACTATTTCAGTTCACTGTATAAAAGTTATATGTTCATGGCAAAAGTCACTGTCACATGTCGAATCATCATCGTTGCTTGTAGAAAATATTCTCATAATCGGTAGACATCTTTATCCATTTGCATAATTGTAGGTAGTCATTTCGAGTTAAATCGAGTATTGTGCTGGAAAGTTTGTAGATCGCATTCTAAGTTCCGTCTGTTCCTGATGAGAACAAAATGAGTAAATGTATTGAAGTGGAGGGGCGAACCGTCGGCACTGATGGATCGAAATCGCTCCAATTTCTTCTTCGTTGCCGCCACGTCATCGATGATTGACACTCGCTCATTGTCTCGTTTTTGTCATGGGAAATAAAAACAAGAAGGGGGGGAGTGAAGACGCCTTCTTCTCTGTCCATCATTAAAGTTCATTCAAACAATTCAAAATTCTTAATAGTAATGATACATTAATTTACTTTCCAGTTCATATCTCTATTGTCACCAAAATTTTAAATTATTTTTAATTCAAACTCATTTTATCATTCATAAACAATACCAATAATTCCCATTAACATTTTCGTATGTAAACAATCACGTGACTTTCACACTCCAATCAAATTAAATAAATTTGGAATAAATAAATAAATAAATAAATAATGATTATTTATTCATATGATATTAAAAATTTTTAAATCTGTTAGATTTTTCAACACATTATAATAATCTTTCGTAATCAAAGTTTTTATTTTAACTCTTTACTTTATTTCCTGGAATAAAATTTCCTTCAAAGTCACACAAAGGAATGGGGTGAGAAAAAAATACCTTTTCCCACCAGGAAATTGAATAAGCTAATCCCAAGAAGGGGAGAGCTAATCCCTTCTTCATTCATCTCCTACAGAAGCACTGTGCAAAGATAAGATTTAAATTTCAAATGTTCTTTCAAATATAACGTGTTCCAAAGTTGTTACAGCAACCTATATGTCGCGAAATGGGTACCCAAAAATTCATAATTCCACTGGAATTATAATGTGCTACTTCAACTGGATTACTTCTAACTGTTTCCCACACTCAAGTGTCAAAATTCCACTCCTTTGTTCAAAAGAAAAACGCATGGTGACTGACAAATGGCAACATCCCCGCGTCCAACAAGTTAAAAAAAATCAGGTAAAACAAATTTCTATTTTTCAATATCATTGCTTATTTCATGTTCCAAGTCAATTCATTTATTAATTATGGATTAATTAAAATCATTTTTAAAATCTAATTAATGGCTGCGTTCAGAGAATCAATCCAACATATAGTGCTGTTTCCATTATCCGGGGGGGGGGGGGGTTCCCAAAATAATTTACTTCTGTGAATAAATCATTTAAACTTCTTAAAAGTTACAAGGCTTGTTGCATTAAATTAATAAAATGTTAAGTACTGTGTTTAACTCCTGTGTATTGAATAAGATTATTTAATAGCCAACTTAAATATAAAATCCCTTTTTAATTAAAACATGGCTCGGCCATTAATGATGCTTAATTTGAACAAGGCGATCGTAATCACTTAGCAATAAGATCACATGACTGGTCATTATTAAAGATCAATAATGCTTAATGTTTATTCCTAAGACCCATAATTTATTTAATGGTTATTTCAGTATATTATTAACACGACGTAAGATAATTAAAATGTTTCTTTTTATTTATCACCAGTAATACTAAAATATAAACGATGTTCTATCTTAATATAAGTGGAGGCACGAGTTAAGTTTAGAACGCACTCTTGTTAACAGAATAACAACTTCATAAGTTATTAATAATCTTACAGCATAGTTGAATTTCATAAACATATAAATGCTTATTTTTATTTGTAGATTATATTAAGTTCTCATTTAATTCTAATGATAAGGTTATTTGAATCTTTTCATAATAAGAGTATCTGTTAGAATCAAGGGAAGGGGAGATCCCTGTCTTTTCTTTCTATCTAACATTTCCTACTCCTCTTTCAACACCGATGCTCGTAGCGTGTTGGCTTATGGGCGGATGCCAAAGCGTAATACAAGTTTTCTTCGAACATCGCTTTCACTTCGCTTCGAATTGAAACCTGTTGATTAAATTTCTATCCGGTTGACTGTTCGCTAAAGGAAATTAATAATTCTTTAAACGTGATATTAAACATTATAATTAATATTAGAAAAGCTTGCCATTTTCTGTCTTAACTGTCCATGCAAAATCATTTACGATTGTGATCATTTTACTCCGAGATTTCATGCTGCAAAAGATTATCGTTCCAGAAAGAATTCTTGTGGGGGAGAGAGAATCATAATCGCCTGATTTGTCCTCCGACACCATTTTATCTTTAAAAAAAAGGAAGCGGGGACCTCAGGTCTCCTGACTCTGAAAGCCACCGTAAACAATGATAATAACAAAAGCTGGCAAGAAATAAATAAATTGCCTAACACAAAATAACGAATCTCGACAAAAGTTAGCGAGATTTACAAGGTTGCAATTCCCTAAAAATTTTAAATTACTAATTACGAAGGCCAAAATGTATACGCCAATACTTTTGATTGATTATTAAAATAAAAAAGAACCCACTCTTGTCTGAACCAACCTGTCAAACTGGTGGACAGGAATGCAAATCTCCCCAGAAATTCTGGTCAACTCCAGAACAAGGAGGGGATAGTTAGCAAAACACCCACGATCCCACTACCCTAGTGGATGCAATAAACAATGACTCCTACTCCGGTTGTTAAAACTCGATTTTTGTCGATATTATAGCATTGACTTTACAATGAAAACAATTATGGAAAATTGTCAACTGTTTATTATTTCAGAATAACTTATTTTTTTATTGTTTCATATTACCGTAAAACTTCATCATGTGGCTTAGCAGTTCGGGGGCAAACCTTTAGTAGCTATTATAAGTGTCTCTTTAAAACTTTGGAGATTTCCTGGAAATATAATGCACTTTTACATCAGAATTGTAATTCATTAGATTCTCCTTGGTTATAGGCACATTACTGCCTGTCATTGTTACAGGTTGATTACCTCCTTAATCTTGCACTGGTTGGATAACACCCACGTTTCGGGGAGGCACTATCCGTTCCTCTGCCGATACTGGACTTTTATATTCCACAGTAAAATGACTTGGATAATCATGTGAAGGTGTATGCTGATGCATCATAGGCGATCTATCTACATGTAATTGATATGCTGATTGAGCATGCCATGGGGGAGGGGCATTTTCTCTCCACTCCTCGCTCTGCTCTCTATTCTTCTTTCCTTTTTCTGTTAAGACGGCAATGGTTTCAGTTATCGCTTCTATTTGACTACGCATCCGCTGAATTTCTAACGCACCTCGAGTTGACAATGAGTATTTTGCAGAGGATATACAGTCTGTTGCTGTATAGGTGAATCGATTGTCTGATATGAAGGATAAATAGGTGCCTGTGGCTGAGGGAAGAGGAGATTTTTTCTGGCCTCCTTTCCTCTCTTACTTAGTTAAACTTTTTAACCATTTCTCCTATATTTTTACTTATTTCTCCAATTTGATTCTTCACCTCTTTTATTTGGTCACCCATTTGTTGTTCTTGTTCTATTGCTTATATTTTTTCATTTATTGCTTTTCCTTGCTGATTTCCTCTAACTATTTCCCTTTAGAAGAATTCAATTGCGTCACCGGGTTCATGATTCTCCATTACTTCAATCATGTTTACATTTCTTGTGCTCGCCTAACAACTAAAGAATTACGGGGGAAGCTTCTAACCCTTTCTTCTTCAGCAACAGGGCCTAAACTCCTTAAATTATATCCATGTGAAGGACGAACGGGTTCCTCTCGTCTGACTGGTTCCATGGGGTATGGAGGTACAATATTACTCCTAGGTATTTGCATGTTCCTCTGCATATATGTATAATTTTCAATCAGAGATTGAGGGGTTTCTGACTCATGATCTGGTCTGTCTTCAGACTCAAGATTTTGAGAAGATTGATTCTCTGTTTGTTTTTGCACTCCATGTGCTGGTTTGAGTCTATTAGCATGAACCGATTGTTTATCTCTCCCGCTGATTTCCTGTATAATGAAATTTACTGAAGACAATTGTCTCACTATTTCATATAGTCCTTTAAAATAATCGGCTACTTTCTTTGTCAGGCCCTTTTTGACTAAACGTGCATGTAAATATGCACAATCACCCAAGTTAAACGAATAAGGTCGTTGTCGAGGGTCATGATATACTTTTCTTTGTTCTTGGTGGGCTTCAAGGGCGTTACTGGCCACCTCGTAAGCGTCCTGTAGTGTAAGCTCTGCGTCATGAGCATAATTCTCATCTAGATCATAGGTTGTGCGCCTGGGGGTCGTTAATATTCTAACGGCAAGGTTGGCTCTCTTCCATAAAATAGAAAGAAGGGCGTTTCTTTCACTGCACTGTGGGGAGTGGAATTGTAAGCAAAACTATGTAAGGCAAAGAAACGTCCCAGTTACATTGTTGCTTATTGACATAATGCTTTAACATAGTCACCATTGTTTTGTTATAGCGCTCTACAGCTCCGTTCGAAGCCGGATGATACACTGTGTGAATAAATTCTTTATTCCCAATAATCTGCACAATTCTCTCATTAATGCTGAAGTGAAATTCGCTCCGCGATCTATGAGTAATTGAGTCGGGATCGAATAATGAGCAAACACTGTCTCTACTAACGCTCTTGCCTTCGAATATTGACTAAAATGGTCGACTTGAACAAGAATATGTTTATTTCCTCGATCTGAGGTTGGAAAAGGACCCACCAGATCAGCACCCACTCGATAAAAAGGTCGTTCTGCATTAGGTAACTTTTGAAAAGGCTGTTCCTTTCTTTTCAGAGGGGGAGTCTTCTTTTGACAACTAACACAGTTTCTACAAAATTCCTGAATATCTTTATTCATTCCTTTCCAATAAAACTGTTTATCTACTTTCTTTTTCATTCTCTTAGCCTTTACGTATCCACTCATAGGTATATCATGGTATACTCTCATAACATATTTCTTGTATTTTTCCGGTACTACTGCTCTTTCCCATTTCTCTCTCCTAGAAGTACTTTATTTTAAACTGTATAACATGACGTCATCATCGAGAAAATAACCATTGGCGTCCATTGAACCATATGGCTTTAATCATTCAATAATAGGGCTGAGAATTGAATCTCTCTTTTGCTCCTCAGCAATTAATTTACGAGAAATGACAGGGTCATACTCCATTACTGCTCCAATGGCTACTCTACTAAGACAATCAGTATTGCCATGTATGCATCCTGGCTTTGTATTATTTAAAAATCAAATTCTTGGTGCATCATTCCCCATCTAGATAACCCCGATCCCGGGGTACTAAATAACCACTTCAATGGTGGCTGATCCGTAACTATATTAAAATATTATCCCCCACCATATACTCTGAATTGTTTTACGGGAAAAATAACAGCCAAGCACTCTTTTTCAGTTGTGCTATAGTTTATTTCGCTCTTTTTTAAGAGACGACTCGCATACGCGATAGGAAAGACTTCTTCCTCTATCTTTTGCGATAGAATAGCTCCCAACGCCAAATCACTCGCATCTGGTGATACAATGAATTCTTTACAGAAGTCTGGGCTCCTCAGAACTGGCTACTGTAATAAGAGCACTTTTCAAAGATTGAAATGCAGCTTCTGTATCTTCTGTCCATTCAAATGGAACTTTTTTTTTCATCAAATTCGTGAGAGGTTTAGCTAAATGACTAAACGAATCTATGTGACGTCGATAATATCCTGCTAATCCTAAGAAGGATTGCACTTCTTTAACTGTAGTTGGCCTAGGGAATTCTTTAACACCATGTATTTTATCAGGGTCTGGCACAATACCGCTCCCAGAGATGACATGGCCCAAAAACTTGACTTCCGACTTTACAAACTGACACTTCTTTGGCTTCATTTTAATATTAGCCTCCTTTATACATTCAAATAGGAACTCAGGGTCCTTTAAATGCTGTAAATAATCAGCAAAATATACCAAAACCAATCGTCTAAAAAGACAAGTGCAAAGTTGTCCTTTATCTGTCTAATAATGTGCTCCACAGTCCTTTCCCAAACACTCAGCGAATTAGCCAATCCCTTGGGCAATCGCTTGAATTCATATTTGCCTCCTGGGACCACAAATCCGGTTTTAAATCCGTCCTCTACACCAAGCTGAAAATATCCCTGGTTAGCATCTAAAACACTAAATATTTTAGCATTACCCAACACTGACAGTGTCTCCAATATCAATGGTAAAGGAAAAATGTCAAGGCATGTCACCTTGTTTAATTTTCTATAATCCACAACGAAACCTAAAAGCTCCATCCTTTTTCTTTACTAAGAGGGCAGGAGCAGCCCATGGTGATGTTGGTTATGTAATTACGTCATGTTTTAGTAAATTGTCCATCATATTATCCATGATTTCTCGCTGTGCGTACGGAATACGTTAAGGAGCCTGAGCAATAGGTCTCACATCTCCGGTATCTATACTACGATGAAAAGCATGAGCATAGCCCAGATCAAATTCACTCTGAGCAAAACATCCTCGATATCTCCATAAAAGCTCCTCCAATTGTTCTCTTCCTTCCCTTTCCATATGATCACGTTTGAACAGATTTAAATATTCCTCTCAACTTAGGGGCTCTTTTGTTTTCTCATCTTTAATCTCGTTCGTATGATTCATTACATAAGGGGACTGTTCTGCTTCTTGTAAACTTCCTACTCTCTTTCCTTTATCTAGAACTAATTCCTCTTGTGAATACTTAATAATGCAGACAGGGACAGTATGTTTATCTGTCACTTCAACTAATACATTGGCTGTTTTTAACCCTGGTACTTGCAAGTTATAAGCTTCAATCACACCCTGTCTCCCAATAATTCCTTTTTTCTTTACTAGTCCTTCGCTTACTACTTCAGAGAGGGGTGGAACTGTAATTCTTTGTCTTAAATACACCGGCACTATTTCCATATATACCTTTTGTTTCTCTATTCTTTCTTCATCTTCTAAGATTTTGATTACATTGTTTCCATCCTTTGTGACTTGTTCTTTAAAGTCAATAACAAACTTCTGAGTCATAAAAGTATCTTGGCCAAAGATTCCATCACATTAAATTGGCCCTTCTTTTCCCCATTCATAACATTCAATTTTATAAATTTGATTCCCTATCCCTACGGGTATTTCATAAGCTTTATCAGTTGAAAATCCATGTCCCGTGCTGCCTAATAACTCTAGTCTGGGTTTTGTAACGGGTCTAATCGAATATCCTTCGTCTCTAAGTTTTTCTATCATCTCTGCAGATAATAAAGTGACCTTGCTACTGGTGTCAATGACAATTTTTGCTTTTATAGTTCCCATTAATGCCTTTACCAGTAAACAACTAGCATTTTCTAATTTATTCTTTTATTTTATTTGTGTTTTTTCGATCTGCTTCACTGAAGTAACTGTGTCGTTATCAGTTTGCTCTTTCCTCCTTGTATTTTAGATTTTCTCTTATTCTTTGCTTTCTCTTTATTCTTTCTACATCAGGATTCATAATGTCTGATTTCATTACAGACACAACAAATTCGCTGTTTTGGATTATGTGCAGACTCATGGTGATAATAATAATTAGTCTTTTTAGGCGCATATTCCTTCTCCCCTTTTCCTCCGCTCTCTGCTGTACAAAACGATCATTAAGCGCCTTTGTCACTGTGTATTAAACCCGTATTAAACCTACCATGGTTTTCTCTTGTCTGTTATAAATACGTTTTATTCTTTTCGCCATTCCCATTGCCTGTTCCCACGTCTCCACCTTCGCATATATCATATCTTTCCGAATATGTGACAGCATACCCTCTTTAAAACTATGTTCTAATCTTTGCATTATAATTAAATGTCGCATCTCTCTCTTAGCTTCCACTAAATCATCATCCTCTCCTTTCTCCTTCTCCACAGGGGGTAGTATTAACCTTCTCCTTAACGCCACTAATTAGTAGCATAAGCTTGGATTTCTTCTCCTTTTTGCATGCAACCTTTGAATTCTTCTTCCCTCTCCTCTAATGTTTTGCTTCCAAACCTATCTATTAGGGTCTTCTTAAATTGTGCGTAATTTTCGGCGTCATTGAACCTACCACTTTCTCTAACATATATAAGTGCATCTCCCCGTAACCTCAATCTTGCCATATTCAATGTGGTTTTTTTGCTCCACCCTCCTGCGAGGGCAACTTCTTCTACATATCGAAAAAATTCTTCAATACCCACCTTCCCATCACATAAGGAGATTTCCTGGTGTAGGGGCAAAAATTCTTGGTTCAATTTAAGCTCCATTTCTCAATTCGTCAAACAATATTTCTATTATTACGAAGGCTAAAAAGGCTTAAAAATTTTTCTCCTTAGGTTTGCACACCGATGAGGGAATTGGAACCTCCTACTTGGGTTACAAGAGGGGAGCAACACCGCTCCTCCACACTCCAGAGGAAAACTTAATAATAAACTTAAATGTTATTTAAATTTATCTACTTGTAATAAACCTATTTTGCCAATATTTCTGTAAGAATATAATTATTATCTGTTATACTCTTAAAATAGAACATGATACATACTTACTTTAAAACATCTAGAAACCTTTAAAACATCTACAAAATATATCCCTTTCACAGTTTATTCTCCTGGGACCCTTCCAATTTTTTAGAAATAGTCCCTGTTCGGGCGCCATTTGTGGGGTTCCATCAGAAGGGGTAGGGGTAAATTAAACACCGCATAGACTACTCCCTCCGATGCACACCTTCCATGGGTAAATACCATGGGATGATCAGAGTTCTGGTCATAGCTAATGGCAGTGGATGAGGCTTAGCCATCAACTGATGAACACCTTAGGCCTTTTAAGGGCTATGCCTCTCTGGATTTCTAATTAGTTTTCTTTAACTACTAGCAGAGGACCCGGCGTTGCCCGGGATAGTTACGCTTGTAGGTAAAGAGAACAACCTCAAAAAGCTAAATTAGACCTTCAAATTGGCTCAATACTAACTCAATCACTATAATATAGAGCGAAGGGACTATCCATTCTAAGAAAAATCCGAAAGACAGGAATTTACCTCTTCACTGAAAAAATCCATTCTAGGTGATATACTGGGACTTGAGTTACTGAAAAAAAATGTTTTTAAAGGCTCACAATGGATGGACCTCTCCAAGGATGCTTTCTAGTCTAATTAATTTTTTACTCACGTAATCTTACTTTAGATGTACACTTCATGAACAAAAGATACCTTTAACTGGTAAGCAAAATACTAGCTTCTATGGTCTGCATCTTCAGTGTAAACTATTCTTACGGCAGCCATCTCATGCACTTCTTGCTCAAACTCGGGTTTCATACTTTCAAATACGGAGACATTTGTTCAGATGTAGTGAAGGTTTGAAATGTAATACAGAAAAACAATCCCAAATTTATCTAACTTTTACACTCTAAACTCGTTTCCTACAATTCAAATCTGGCGTTGGTACTACATGTATTTGTTCGTTTAAGAGTTTCTATAGTGTAAAAGTTGCAAATTCAAGCACTCAACCAAACACCTAACAAACAAACAAATTCAGCAGAGATCACTTTCATAAACAAAGCAAAGTACTTGCAATAATCACGTCTTCATCCCAGTCGTTATTTATCAACGGTAAGCCTGGTACTCAACATCCATAAATTATTTGACACATGGTGTAACATCTCACGTTAAAAAAATTATATAATCAACAACTCATCTGAAGGTAGAGATAGTACATTTGTCGTTGTATAAGTAACTTTTTGTTGCCTTAGTAACGTAGTCGTGTTTAACTTCGCGTACGCAAAAACGAGATGTAATTTTGTGAATGTCAATTCTTGCTATCATGTAAAACCAGGTATACAATTTCTAGTCCACGTGTAATTTCATGAAGACATAAAAGCTCGGAGATGTAATTTCGTGAATTGAAATTCTTGTTGAGATGTAAATCCGCAAATGCAATTTCTTGTCTTTGCGTATTTTCATGGACCCAAAAAATGGCAGAGATGTAATCTCGTGAAAGTAAATTCTTGCTAACATGTAAAGCCAGAATTACAGATATTTTAACAGTAACAGTAAAATGTCATAGTGATATTTTAGCCAAAATTTAACTTAAATCACGTATAGAATGAAACTTACATTACACTATCCCTGTACACCCTAAAAAGCGTAAACACTGAGTGAGCAGGATAAAATTATTTAAAATACAAACAACAAACTGAACAATCAGAACACAGAAATCATAGAATAGAAGAAAATTAAACATACGTAGTGAGAAACGGAGTTTGTAAAGTTTGCGATGCCAATCCGCTAATTCAGCAGACCGGATTAATAGGAAAACGTGTATTTGAACTACAACTCAGCATACGTCACCCTTACTGCGCCCTGTTGATCAGGTAAACAGAAAAACAGATGTCATTTAGCATTTGTATTTACAAGATATTAAGGGAGAAGAAATCTTGAAAAAGAGAGAGAGAGAGAGAGCGTGAGTGAGAGAGAGAGAGAGAGAGAGAGATGAAGATAAGGTTAACTATAACGAATTGAAACAGCGAGAAATGCTGCATTTTTAACGATCACAGCAAATCATTTCAGGCATATATTAGTAACGAGAAGCCCGTATAACCTCAGTAGTGTTGAAAAAGGAAAATTTGTAATTTTAAACACACATTTTTAGCTTAAATTCAACTAAAACCAACAACTCATTAAGAGGTAGGGCCTGTTGTTTAACAAAGGGCCGCTTAAAAGACAATTTTTCTTTTTTCAAACAGACTCACGTGGGTGGAAACGAAAGAATAACAGTAAATTTATGTTAAAGAGAACGAAAAAATTTGATTAAAACAAAATTTCAGTCGAAAGAGTAACAAGGCCTAAAACGAATGCAACTGCATCCAGATAATTTTTTACTAACGTAATCTTAGTTTAGATGTACACTTGATGTTGCTGCAATTTCCTTTCTTCTTTCGATGTTTTGAAATAAAAATTGGCCAAATATCACCGATTCTTCTGTTTACTTGCTTACCATTTGCGCAATACAGCATGGTGCTTAAGGAGTGATTCCTTTATCGTCTTTCACTTTTTCTCAATAGTCTGCTCACTCATTATCTCCAGTTACTGATCATTTCTAAATATTTGCAAGAATTTTTTAAGTCCTAATAATTTTTTTTTCTAAGAAAAGCCTGAATAACAGGAATTATATGCATTGAATTCTATATTGCACAAACTTTGCCTTGCATTGTTGGTCTTGAGACATATATTGTTGGTCCTTGCATACTATTGGTGCATTGCGTGTTGACACCATTGTTTATTCCTATTGTTGCATCAACTTTTATTTGCATTGTTGGTCATGATATATATATTGTTGGTCCGTGCAGAATGTTTGTGAATTGCGTGTTGATACCATTGTTGTTATTTATTGTTGCAAAAACTTGTCTTGCATTGTTGTTCATGAGATATTTCTCATTAATATGCCCTGCCATAACCATAACTATCGAATTTTTATCAACAATTATTATTTTTGCGAAAACTGAGGTAGACAGTGATATTCCTCATGCTTTGAAGGTCATGAATGCGAAATTTTATCAAGATCGGAATAAAACTGTAGATTTGTATACAAAACAAACAAACAAGCCCACAAACAAACCCACAAACAAGCATCCTTCTTTATATATATAGAAGATATATTCTTTTTCGAAATTGATTACTATTAGGTAGCAGAAATAACAATATCATTAAAGAGTGCATAATATGGTTTTTTCCTTATGTGGGTTAGTCCCTTATTGCTACTGAGTTTTCAGAAGATCTAGAATGATTGATATACTGAATAACCTGATAGATTTTAATTATACAGTCTTTATTTAAAGTAAATGCATAAGATCTGAAAAGTAAATGAACACATTTCCTTTTTCTTAACAAACTGACAAGTAACTTTGTCTCCACCATCTCTATCTTCAATCTTAGGCCCTTCTATTGTTTTCAAATTTCTGTAGACTACATAGTATATTGGTGGAATGTATGGGAGATGGCTCTCAGAGGATCAACTTGGGTTTCTACTTTTCAGGTAAACGAGACAAAATGTTTGAAAATTCCATTATTTTGCCCCTCTTCCTCAAATTGACTTGAACATTCTCAAAATCATCTTAATAGTTGTATGCCATTGACATGACATGTTCAGACTTGTATGAGAATGATGCAATTTTACTGAATTTGAAAGGGCCTGTTAAGGAGTTAAATTCATAAGGAACTGGGATTTCATTGTTTTAACAAGTACTGGGACTGACAACGTGGAGTAAATTCATAACAGTTTTTATTCAGGCAGGATAAGAGAGAATATGATCTGCGCACTACACAACCTGATCTCCAGCCAAGCCCAAAGACGAGCCGGACCAAGTAACAAAATGGAATGATGCGAACTCTTTAGAGATCTCTTCAAAACACCAGTAGCAACAAGTGAGATATTGTCTTTTGCCGGATGCAATAAGTTGATGTCCCGGAGTGAAGGTCATTGCAGGGAGATGTAAGAATTAGCAGCTCCTCGGAGAACGATTCACCCTGTGCCTTCTTAGTGAGGTATAGAAACGCATTATTCAGTTCTGGTGGGCTTATGGGGTCATAACAGCGGGAAGCTTCTGGACTTATGCAATTGTTCTTGAAGTGCAGGATCAAGCAATAATGCGCAAAAGAAGTGAAGCAGAGGAGTAGGCAGTGAAAGGAAAAGAGCTAGACACAGCAAGATTAGATGCCGGAATAGGACGCTTGACTTCAAGCAAAGAAGTTGGATCGGGAACATCTGGACAAGGAGAAGAAGGCCATTTGACCACATAGTGGAACTCATCAATTCAGTAGGGGCAACACCTCTGGTTAGAAGATCTGCAGGATTGGAATCACTGGGTACATGATGCCAGGAAGCATGCACAGTTAAACACTGAAACTCAGAAATGCGGTTAGCCCTGAATGTTTGGAGGCGGGTTGGGTTCATCCTTAGCCAGCTGAGAACGATTGTTGAATCAGTCCATAACTCATGACGATCAAAGTCAATGTTCATTACGCTTTTAACATGGCATGGTGCAATAAACGAGCAAGAGTCAAGGCTTCACAATGCTCTAACCTCAGGATTGAGATCATCTTTGTAGGAGCCACTTTGGCTTTAGAGCAAACGAGATTGGAAGAAATGGTACCATCATGGTAGATAGATTGCACATATACACAAGCTCAATAAGCTTTAGAAGAAGCATCAGAAAAGGCATGGAGCTCAATGCATGAAGGTTGATTGCAAATAATTCTTCGAGGAAATTTTATCTGAAATGTCTGATTGTTATTTCAACCATTTGTCATGCATAGACTGAGGAATAACATCATCCCAAGAAAGGTGTTTGAGCCACAAAGATTACAACAACATCTTGCTCAAAAGTCCAAGAGGGTCATAAATCTGCAATATCTGGGGGTCTTCATTAGGAACCCCAACTAGACCAAGAGTCTTTGTGTACTTGTGTGAGTTGATATCCACAATCAAAGGATGCATTTTTGCAGTGGGGAAGTCCTTGAGAATATTCGGTTTATTAGATAGCGATTTTCTGAGATTAAAACAACCTGTCTTAAGAACAGCAGACAGAGCATTGAGAGGGGGAAGCTTCAGCTCCCGTATCACAACCTGACAAAACTTTGTCAACATAAAAATCTTACATTATAATGCGAGAGACTGCAGGCTGAGTGTTAGCACATTCATTACAACTCGAACCAGCAATGAATGGCAAAGAAACTTGCAGCAGTAGTGCCATAAGTAACTGTATTCAAATTATAAACCTTGATAGGCATCGCAGGATCAGGTCTCCAGAGAATTCGCTGTAATGACCACTGTGAGGAATTAATCAGCCCCTGTCTGTACATCTTCTCAATATCTATGGAGAAGGCAAACATATGTTTTCTAAATCTAAGCATTATGCTGATTAAATCTTGCTGAATTATAAGACCAACTCTTTAAATAGCATTAAGTGATAGTCCAGTCGTAGAAGGAGCAGAATCATTGAATACTACTTGCTGCTTAGTGGCCCAGCTGTCTTTCTTAATCACACCATGATATGGAAGAAAGAACGAGGCTTCAGCAGGATCTGGTTTACAGAGAGACTTATGTTCCAAATCTTTATATACGGACATTAACTTGGTGTATTGCAACAAAAGAGATTCATTATAAGAAAAAAGTTTTTCCAGATTAAAGAGACTTTTCTCTGCAGAAGGATGAGAATCACCTAATAGAATGGGAGATTGGCACATTGGAAATGAAACAATGAATCTTCCGTCGCTGTCACAGGTAGTAGTCTCTTTGAAAATAGCTTCACATTCATCCTCTGGAGGAGAAGAGGGGGAGGGAGGAATCTCTTTGATTTCCCAAAATCTTTGTAACTGTTGTTGAACGTTAGCTACGTTGTGAGTGAATTTACACCTTGTAGTCTTTTGAGGGAGATCATAATCAGAAGGACTGGAGACAATCCATCCGAAATGAGAGGCGTGCAAGGATGGACCCCTTTCACCCAAAGAGAGCTGTTGTCCTTGAACGACTTGCCTAACAACAAGTCAATTTGACCAATGTGGGATCAGCCATCACCACACCAGGAGAAATGTTCACATTTGAGGAATCAATAGCCTTTACCAGGCAGAAGACCAATGATCTGAGGCACGACTAAGCACTGCACTTTGAGACTAAAATCGGAGGTGCATGATTGCAGAAAAACCTCACATCGAGAATGAATGGTAGAAACATTACCAGTAGCACCCTGTACTTGCATCTTGATTAGAGATAAAGGCAGTCGAAGTCTCCTGCACAGGGACGTAGTTATGAACGACGACATGGAGGCAGAGTCAAAAGGCTTCTAGGATGATAACTCATATTCCATGCAATGGAGTAATTATGATAACAAAAAGATTCTCATCCATAATCACATTAAATCACCTTGGTCACCTCTGAGACACTCACCAAAGAGTCTTCAAATGCTATAAGAATCTTGATTGATTGAACTCGCTAGGATTTACGTTCTCTTGATTCTTTGCTTGAAAAAGAACTTCAACGTGATGCTCTACTTGTACATCTTTTGAGTTCTAAATTGGACTAAACTACACTGAAAGAAATCGAGGAGAAATCTACCTCTTCAACTCTTCCTACGTGCAAAGATTCGTTAGAATTTTTAGAGCTTGGTTCCTCTTTGTTACAAACCCTGGAGCAGAGAAATGCCAAACTGTCAAATTCTCGTTCTGTAGCCAAGTCGTTGTGTGTCCCATGCAATGGGGAGGCCGTAGCTTGGTGGGCTTTCACTGAAATTGTTTCAGTGAAGTTTAGCAACATCAGGCATGGCTAGTCACTGGATGGTGGCTAGCGACACATCAGTGACTCAGGATCTTCACCCCCCCCCCCCCCGGCTGCTGTGACCATCATACAGCAGTTGTTAATCCAGGTCCATCCAGAGACCCAACTCGTCAGCCTCAAGCCATACAGGCTCTGGATGGGCATATTGGATTACAATAAATTCTAAAAAAAAAAACGTAGCAGTGGTGAATGACAAATTCTTGATGCATTCAGTAGCATTGCCTGTGAGGGCAGAACGAAGATAGTGAAACTTTTGAACTGGACTGAGTGATTCACTCTCGTGTATTAAGATCGATCATGGCAATAAAGCCATTCAGAAAAATGTTCACTGAATTGAAGCAAAGTAATGAATGGCAATTTAATAGGACAGACAGTCGATGAGTCATGGCTTGGAGTAGGAAGGACTGGAGAGCTTTTATTGTCAGAAACAGATATGTTCGTCACGCTAGGAACATTCGATTCTAAAAGAAGATTAGCGGTTGCGATTAATTGAAAAAAACGGGATTCGAATTCTGCAATTTGTTCCTCACCATCTGCATCTTCAGTGTGGGAGTCAATTTCTAACTGCACATCTGTGAATGTAAGCAAAGTCTTAACATGAAGCAATCTCTCTCTCAACTGAGAGGAAACAATCACAGGAAACTGAGCAGGAGGAGGGGGTGATCAGTTTGAACAGTATGCAAATAACTCTCAAACCAGTTAGCTGAGCTTTGATAGCTGTGCACTTCTTCTTTAGATCCATTGTCACAAAGAACACAGTCACAAAACAGAGTAAAAGTACGCGATTAAATCGAAAGTTTACAGAAAACAAAATGGCGGCTTGGAGCGTCACTCGACGTTGTAGAACAAAGAGAAGCGATGATCAGCAACATTAGAAAATTAGAAACTGGTTCAACATGGCCTCCAACAGGAGTAACACCTTTTAATCCTTTTCAAATCTTTTTAATAAATACAGCTATTTTACTGTCGTCAGGAGTGTCAGTAAATTATATACACACGTTATTTTAATAGAGGCTAATTATACTCGAGCAAAACAATCACTACTTATTACAATCTTATTAGGTGTCTATTTCATTGCCTTGCAAACATTCGAATATAAGCAGATATCATTTACTATAGCAACAGATTTCTACGATGTATAATGTAATTATTGGTACATTGTTTCTTACTGGTTGTTCTATATGACTATTGGCATTACATTTTTCACCTGAACACCACTTCGGCTTGTAAGCAGCAGCATGATACTAACATTTCGTAGGTGTATGATTGTTCATATTCACTTGTACACTACATGATCAAAGGAGTTGGGACACCTGTTGCTCTACCGTAAAGCCGCAAAAAGATTCAATCAGTAGTGTGTAGGACCACCCCGACCAGCTATCACTGCCTCCACACTACATGGCATACTGTCCACAAGTTTACGGTATGTGTGCACAAATATTGACCTCCATTACTCGAGGAGAGTAGTGGTCAGTTCCTGGACAGATGTAGGGGGAACCATCCTGGATCTCACACGCCGTTCCAATTTGTCCCAATGATGTTTGATGGGGTTGAGATCAGGACTCTGGGCGGGCGAATCCAGTTCTTCAACCCGCATCTCGTCAAACCAGTCGGATATGGATCTTGCTTTGTGGCAAGGTGCAAAGAGGACGAGGTTTGTGCTGGAAGAGGAACGGCCCATCACCGAATTGTTCCCTCAGCGCTGGATGTGCCCCGTTATCCAGAATGGTCTTGTAGCTATCAGCATTGAGGTTTCCGTCCACCTTGATGAGCGGGCCCAGTCAAGTCCAGGCGGCACACCCCAGGTGTTCACAGGGGTGTCCGAACTCCTTTGATCATTTATTGATGAGGAGGTTAACCTTTTTAGTAGTTATTGTACATTTGGCTTCCAACCAATATGATTTATTTAGTTACAATCACTACATTGATCACGCTTACTTAATCTCAATCTTCTTCGTAGTTTTATCCTCAATCTTATCTCAAAAAAGAATATAAGATCGAGAAAAAGCCTCTTCCCTTACAGAGAATAGTAATGAGTGTAAAGTAAAACTTTTCATTAGGTAGTAGGATGTGTTTACATTTGAAGTTTGAAAAAGCCACCTTAATTTGGCATACATAACTTTCAAGTAGAACATAACTTCTTCCAGTGAGAGTCACAGGATTCACGTTTGTCAGAATGTTCAGTACCGACACCCGCAGAACATCAGCGTTTCTTGGATATGAGACTGACGTAGATGGCCCAGATGGATGAAGAAAGATATTTTTACTTCATCAAGTTCTTCATTTTTCTTTAAAACATATCCGAGACAGCAGTTTCCTTCATAAAGAGCAGTGATGTAGCCTGATAAGTCTTCTAATTTAAGTTTATCTGAAGATTTTGACATTTCCTTTTCCCAACCCTGTAATTCATCTGAAAAGTTTTGATGTATATTTGGGAATTAACGCTTGGTATTACTGTGTTTCTTGGATAGTCAATGCTTGTTCCTAGTGATTTTATAGGAGCAATTCTAATTCAGTATATTCTTCTTAGGTTGAGTAGGCACAGTCTACCTTGGTAATATTTTCTACTGCCCACTCAAAAAGTTGTCGTTTGGTTTGAATTTGATTTGCCCATGTAGGGCTCTGCAAACTAGCAGGAGCAACCAGTCTCTTTACTGAACTTCCTACTCCGTCGCAAGGCCCTGTTCCATGCGCTGTGGCCGAAAAGTGCTACTCCTCTTTCTCTTTAAGACCTTCCTCATAAAAGCAAAAGTTCAAAAAGTTTTTCTTAATTTTGTATTGGGTGGTAGACTCAAATAAAAAATAAGAAATCTTGTTTGGAAGTTTTGAAATTTGGATGTTGTAAAGGATATGAGCGTTTTTGAAAGGCGTAAACAGCAACCCCACTCTGCTATGCTAAACTACAATGTTACGGTCTCAACTCAGCAAATTTAGAGAAACCTATTTTTATCTTAGGGAACTTTTCTTTGAAATGTTTCTAAGCTTCATTAAGGTTGCACAAAATTATTCTTTCTGAAATATTTGATTTACTTCCGTTTGATTCAATAACCGTCACAATCTTTAATACCCAGCATCTATAAAATGCCCATAGAGTTCCAGCAGTTTCTTTTGGCAAGCTTTTCCCTGATTTTGAATTTAGACTTTGCAAAAACAATTTTTCTTTCAAAAATTTTTTATAATAACTAGTAGCAAAAATGTAGCTTTTAATAAGCAAACCTACTCGTTTCCAAGTACAAATTAATCCTCAGGGTATCTATCGACTACTCAAACCTACCCTGAATATGAACGTGTACTTCGAAACGCTTAGGCTTACTTATTAAACGCTACCATTTTCCTACATTAACACCTTTTTAGTTATTTAAATTTCAGCAAAACAGACTATAATGCAAGTCTAAAATTTTTCTGACGCTCATATGCAACGAAATGCAACTGTAAAATGCAATGTAATCATGTAGTGGGTGCACTAAATCACGCATTATCTTTTTAACATTCCAATTTTCATCTAAGCATTAGGTTTTTCGTCCTACACGTAGAACTCGAAAAGTTACTTTTGATATTTTGGAGAACTGATTCGCCTATATCATTATCATTTTCTGATGAAAAATTTTCAGTAGCAAGAATAAGTTACATTCCATAGATGAGGAAATTTTCTAAAACTTTCATATGGCATAGTACTTGGATGTTATTTTTCTCCCATCAATGGGAGATTCGCCTAACTATTGAAGAGATGTGTTGAGCGTCTGAACGACCACTAAATTTGTTGTGAAATCTGAACCAGAAGAATCTTCAGCAGTTTTATCACTGATGAGCTGTGCATTTTTTTAAAATAGTAATTTCTTTCCTACATTTATCACAAATCTTTGAGCTATTGGCTATTTGTGGAAACAATTGAGGCATCCATGCTGTGACATTACTTAGCTTTTTTTCCTGTATCTAATAAAATAGTTTGATTTCTTTAATGGATGACAACGCTGAACTCTCATCTAATTATTAGTTTCTATATTGAAAAATAAACACTCAAACAATCTTTCATCGGCCTCGGTGGCTCAGCAGGTTGCGGGTTCGATCCCGGCCGAGGACGACAAGGATTTTTCAGGGGTAAATCCTGAGATCACTCACTTCCTTCGGAAGGGAAGTAAAGCCGTTGGTCCCGTGTAGTCGTTTGTCGGCTGCACGTTAAAGAACCCTTGCGAGGCAAAATTTGCAGCCCCTATAACGCCGTCCTGAAATGACTATAGCAGTTGATAAGGACGTTAATATCAAACAAACCAACCAACCAACCAAACACACTTTCCATAGTTTCAAATGATTTGTTAAAATAAACCAATAAATATAAACATTAATTTAAAAAATATCAAAACTTACATGACTGATTTTAATTTACTTTAAATCTGTTAATTTAACACATTTTCCCTGGCATGATAATTTAACACTTAAATAATAAGAGTTTTATTATTAGGCCTGAGAAAGAAAACAATATAAATACAACAACTCAGAACACATCCACTCAGCAAAGGCTCTAGTCACTGAAAGCATCTAGTGGAAGCATCAGTGTTGTAGCAAGTGTGTGCCTGATTTAATCGTTTTAGATCCATTAACTGTACTACTATTTATTCAGGTTAGCATTCATGTTTATTTTTTCGGAAGTGTAAATTTTAGCATTCTTGTATTATTCAGCTGAATACAGGGAATTAATGAAAAACAAACTTCAGTTTTGATTTTTTTTAACAATGAACCTTCAAATCTTCCCAAATTTATATTTTGCCAGGTAATTTGCAACAATACTAAGTATTCATGTAATTAATTTTAAAATGTGTAATTTTGGAAAAAATTATAATTAATTTTTTTATATTTTCACGAAAAATGTTTGATATTAGCCTATGGCATGAAAATGCTATAAAATGACTACTCTCCTAGCTCTCTAGGTCAATTTGGAGAGCTCTAGAGCAATTCAAAAAATTTCCATAAATTTTTTGAATAGTTTACATAGCTGTAATTAAAAAACCAGTTGACATATCTCGATGAAATTTGTTATTTTCCAAGCCTATATGAATTGTACAACTGTGCAAAATTTCATGAAAATCTGAGGTGGTGAGGTAAATTTGGTTATAAAATTGTGTTGAACCAGTAATTTATCAACAAGATTCATCGATTCCACGATGGTTTATAAGAGATGGTCCTACAGCATGGTTTCAAAAGATAGTCCACAATGGTTTGAAAGAGATGGACCTAATGTTCTCTATACATAATACTCTTAGACTTATGATAAAATGTTGCTAACCGGTCCCCAATGTGAACACATTAAAGGGAAGAATAGCGGATGCGATATTAACGATAACAGAAGACATGCTGGCGAATACGAGGCGAGAAATTGAATTGTTAAACATTGTTGAATCTACTTTGGCAACAATGTCTAACAATTGAAATACGAAGTTTAACTGGACACGCCCACTCCAACTTTCGTTGGATAGATTATAGCAAAGTTGTTGATTGCGATGTCTTTTTGGAGAGGATTGTTTGTATAGGGCATTAACCAGCGTAATGTATTCTAAACGCTTTCCCCAGATACAGATGTAGCCGACTGGGGCGACTCCTAATATCTCATACCCAGGATTCTAGGAAGTCGGCTTCTGCGACAGCCTAGCGCGAATGCCCTATTCTTTAACATGGGAACACGAATTTAAGCGTACCTCACAAATTCTCACAAAAATATTTTAATATATATCAGCATACCTGAAAAAACTTATTTGCATTAGAGCTTTTTCGTGGGTACGTTTTTCATGCCCGTACTTTAAAACTTGATTTTTTAGCAGGCTACTAAAATTTTTTGTATATTTTTAGCTTTTAACCTTACGTCTATGGTGAAAAATTCACCAGTCGCATTGAAAAGAATTTATTTCTCCTAAACGAAAACGCAGTGCCAAAAGCGTTTTTTGTCACTCAATATAAACATTCCAAGACAAATTTTCCTCATTTTTAAATGAAAAATTAAACGTTATTTGAAGGTTCAAAATCGCTTTATTTATCAATTTTATACATAATTATCGTTATTACTGATCGTTAATGCATATGTCTGCACCTATCTGAATTTCCGCTTTCTCGGAAGACTCATTAAAGAAAACACGCATTAAACAGACTTCTAAAAGTACATAGTATACGTACATAAAAGTACATAGTATACCCCCCAATTTTTTTTGTTTCCCTAACCGGAATTACTTAAGGAGAAAAACTCAATTGAGGACAGCGACTTCTATTGACGATTTCATGAACCTATTATTGTTTGAGAGAAAACGCGACACGTGGAGACACCTGCCTGAGTTCATTGGAAACACAATCACTTCCGTTATTTCTGGACATGTTTTGGTTTTGTAGTTATCATATAGAAGCGTATTTTCTTCTTAAATAATGACTAAAAAGAATAAAATAAACAATATAAAATAAAAATTTTAAAGCACACACTTTCACCTTGAAAAATTCAGTAGAAAGTAAAAAATCTAATTTTATAACAGGTAAAAGTGTGATGGTGCATTTAATAAAAAATTTTAAAAAGAAAATACTATATAATACTTTCACCTTTCTTATTTTAATTACTGACGGATGTCATAGAGCAGAAAGATCAGACACAAGAACCTTAATAAAAATTTAAATTTGAATAAAATAAAAATTGAAATTTCGAGATTTTACCAATTTATATTTACTACAATTTATTACCTGTTTAAGTATATTTCATTTATCTATCATTATCTGTCAATTTATATAACCAGTAGAGGTACCCGGCATTGCCCGGGACAATTACACTTGTAGATAAGCGGAACAATCTCAAAAAATTAAATTATAACTCCCAATTTATAAAAATCTACAGTTTTATTCCGATCTTGATGAAATTTTCCATACTTGACGTTCAAACCACGAGGAAGGTCACTGTCTACCTAAGATTTCTAAAAAATAATTATTTTTGATAAAAAAAATCGATATTCATGGTTATGGCAAGGCATATTAATGAGAAATATCTCATGACCAACAATCGAAGAGAAAGTTTGTGCAACAATAGGTATCAACAATGGCATTAACACGCAATGCACTCATACTATGCAGGGATCAACAATATATATCTCATGACCGACAATGCAGGGCAAAGTATGTGCAATATAGATAGGTTTCAATTTGTAACAATGCACAAAATTCCTATTATTCAGGGCTTTTCTTAGAAAAGAGAGTTCTTGATACTTAACAATTACTTGACAATCTTTAAAAATGATCAGTAACTGGAGAAAACGGAGAGTTAGCAGACTATTGAGAAAGGCGACAGAGGAAGAGTTAGATGACTATTGAGAAAAATGACAGAGGAAGAGTTAGCAGACTATTGAGATAATGGAAAGACGACAGAGGAAGCACTCCTTTAGCTCCGTGCTGTATTGAGCAAATGATAAGCAAGTAAATAGAAGAATTGGCGACCAGAAGACAACAAAAAGTGATGAATGGCTTAGTTTTTCTTCAAGACATCGAGAGAAGAGTGGGAATTGCAACAACATCAAGTGTACATCGAAAGTAAGATTACGTGAGTAAGAAATTATTTAGACTAGTAGTGACATCCTTCCAATGTGAGCATTGAAAAAAAAAAATTTCGAATTTTTAATAAGAAGTTTTACTGTATTAATCATAAGCATTTTTGTGTGTTTATTTTAAGATATTGAAAAATTTAATCCAAAAACAAAAGTCCGAGCTATGCTGGGGTTATCACCTAGCTTATTTGTAGCACATCAGATCCAAACATTTCATTAAATACATTTTGACTATATTCTGTGGAATTGTGTATATTTTGGAAACTGAGATGCTGATAATGTGATGATTGAACGTTCGTCTCCAAGATAATTAATAATGAGCATGAAATGATGCTGCAGTGAGAGAACATTACGGACCGAATCACGACTAGGTAATATCGGATCTCAGTCGCTGTGGAGTAATTGATGAGACCCGTTTGAGGTGATGGAGGTATCACGTCTTGCCTAAACGCGACTCGAGAAAGCGAGACGAGTCCCATATTTCGAGACACCGAGGCAGGAGGCTTGAAGCAGTCTCAGCGACGAACGAGAGGCAATGACAAACAGACATCTCGGACTCGCAACGTATAGTGGAGAAATGCCACGTGTTGGGCACATTTATCTTTGTTTCGAGTAACTAATATGGGACAGGATGACTAATATGAATGACATTGACGATTTGCAATTCAAGAAACGCTAAATTGTTTCAAATATACTAGATCAGTACAATCGCTCATTTCGAATCAATGCTCCCCCCACTCAAGTATGTTCGCTCTCTCTCTTCTCCCAGTTAGATCTGCTCTGTTTGCCTCGCTATTTCATATAATATTACTCTAGATTTTACACTTAATGCTAAAAATGGAATTAATCTGCTACACTTAATTATCACTTAAATATATGAGAGACATTCTGGGAGAACTGTGTAGATCCATAGTAATTTATTTGCCTTTAAAACCAGACCGATACCCTCTGATCAGCGACGACGCAGCACAGATTCAAGAAAACCTGGAATGGCTCACTTCAGTAAAGGAGTTATTCAATGCAAGACTGTGCAGTGCAGCTGTCTTGTTTTCGAATCGAGCAAATGGATGGCTGAGCTCTGATCTTTTTGTACCCTTGTAAGTCAGTTTCTTTTTCGTATGGGAAATAAATATATTTTTGGCAGCAGAATGTGAGCGTTTACATTGTGCCTCCTATGTGCTACCCTAAATGAATAATACACAGACCATACGAGATCAGAGCACACAAAAGTTCTTATAAGAAGTAAAACCAGTGTTGTTTTTTATCAGTAGAAATTTGTAATAGAAAATTCTGCTGAATTCAATGTCGAATTTGCCTTTTGACTTTATTTTTATATTAACAGTTGTTTAAATGATTATCAATAAAGTACGAATAGATATTTTTATATAAATATTTTATTATTTATTTATTTTAGGCATTACACCATTATTTTTTTTACACAAAGTAAGAGTGGCAGACATAATTAATGAAATTAAAAGGATAAATACATAGCTATATAATGAAAAGACAGGAAAGATCGTTGAAAATAAAATAATTAGTACACAATAATAAATATATATTTGATTTTCGATAAATTGTCTAATAATTTCCTTCTGTGTAATCCTCGTATAACTGACAAATAAACAAACAAGTACAATATTAAAAACTTAAAACTGATTTTTAATAATCAGAGAATATGTTTGTATATATTCAAAGGGAATATATCAATAGTTGGGATCAAGATTGCCAATGTTAACTACTTTGCTAGATTCATTAACACAAAGAATATTATTGAAATTAACTGTCACTTGGACAGTTGGTTTTTCTAGTTTTAACTTTTTTGATTTTTTCTTTTTTACGAAATAGAATCTTTTTTGGTGTTTAATGTTTTTATTCCATAGAACTGGTTTAATGGGGCAAACTGGAAAAGTGCTTGTTGTAAAATCTTTGATATTAAAACTTAATAAACCTCTAGCTTTTTTTAAATACACACTGGCATCTAAAATTACATTTTCAGGGATTTCATTAGTTTCAAGTAGCATACCAATTTCATGATATACCTTTTTAAGGCTGTGCACACTTGCTTCTTGAAACACTACTTTTCCATGAAATGTTCCTGGACATTCATTATGTGATTTCTTGTTTAATTCCCAACTTGACTCTCATACTCAAGATTTCTGCCACTTTCTGTCAGTCCTTTTTGAAATACACCTACAGAATGAATATGTTTACAAACGTTTCCTAAAATGCCATAGTCATGACATGTACAGGTATATTGCTTTATGCATGCTGCACATAGCGTACATACAATGATACAGTTTTCCTTATCACATACATGATCTTGTTTCTGGACCAAATAGTTCACATTTATATATGACAGCGATGGAACAAACCACTCATTTTCTGATAATTTAGTACATTCAATTGATTTACCTTCCTTATGTCTTGAAGGCATGTTTTGTAACTTTGCACTTAGTTTCCCTTTGTGCAACTTTACCAGATCATCATATTGCTTACTGAACAGGAACTCTTGAAGCAATGCAATGCATTGATCCATCCTCTTTGTTTCTTTTTCTGCCATATAATTATGCTTAATATTACGATGAAAATTTTCCAGATGCATATTTGTATTTATCTTTAATCCCACTCTCTAACAATATGCCCACACTTCAGTTCTGTTGCTGTAATGCAACTTCAAATACTCGCAAAAAGTCATTTGATAATTGTTCTAAAAGTTCATAAAACATTTTTTTAAAGATCTCCTGTGAAAGCTGGTATTGACAGGCTTTAAGTGATTTATAAAGAACTTTTTTAATTTTTGTGCCTTTAATTGTGTTAATTTTGCCCTGCCAGGCTCTGTCAATGTGCCATGAACAAAGTAAGTAGAGCTCTGCTAATCCCATCACTGCAATCCAAGCATTATAAAACATTATTGCATCATCAGACATGAAAACTTTTGCACTAATTGGGCCACAGGCCTCTTTGATTGACTGTAAAAATGTTTATACTGTATTTGTCAAACAGATGAGTTAATCATAAATGCACCAGGAAAACCTTCACCATATTTGTTGACAACTAAAAGCGTTGTAATTCAAAATCGTATGCTGTCACTCCATGTGTTGTATCAATGCATATTCCATCATGGCCATATTGAAGTAAAGCATTTTTTATGAGAATTTCATTAAAACGAACACAAAATCTTTTGGGTTTAAACCTTCATATGGAACATCTTGTTCCTTGAAGAAAAGAACTGGGTTGCTAATGGATTTTTTCATGCTTTCAACCCACATCTTAACATTGATAGCATAACACCTGTGTGCTAATGGTTATGTGTCAATTCGTCGAGGATCAGTTCTTTGGAGTCAATTCGTCGAACGTCATTTTGTCGACTGTGTCAGTTGGTCGGGTAGTTAGTTCATCGGAGGTCAGTTAGTCTAATGTCAATTCGTCGAGGTGTCAGTTAGTGGGGCGGTCAATTTTTCGGAGACTAGCATATACACATACTCATTTATTCACAGCAACACCAATTTCTTTTACAAGGAAACAGATTTGCTCTTTAACCACAACAATTTCACGATCAATTTGTTGTGATAAAAACGAACGGATATTTATAAGAGAAAAGGACGAGACACAAAAACCCTGGAATGCAATAAATAGTTAATAAATACAACTGAAAAATAAAATAATAATTAACAAATAACAAAATAATTAATAAATATATAAGTAAAATCAAAATAAAACTAAAAAATCAAATAAAGAGCTGACGTTTCGGATAGAGCCTATCCTTTATCAAAGCAAAAAATGATCATTCTCTAAAAGCAAATAGAATATTAGAGAATTATCCTGAAGTTATGAAAGTTGTACTCGACAATCGAACAGTGTAGTGTATCGGTATACAAGTGGAACTTGAAGCATAGCTTCCATAATCTCACCCTTCATAATCATATTCCAAGGGAAATACACTGAGCTAGAAAAGAAGCCTGATGTACCCACAAGGGTCATCCAAAGTATGAAAGAAAATTGCCTCCTCTTGGTGGAGGAAAATTTGATTGACGACTGTCTAGACTAGAAGCAGACCACTAGTATTAGATAAAACACGACCTATGAAGTCCAGTAATCTGGAAATAAGACATTATCAATGTCTTCAAAATTAATATCAAGTATATGCCTTGGATCACGATATCTCTTTCTATGCATAGGATGCTTTAAAATGCCCGAGACTAGCTCGTTGCTATGATTTTCTATATTGGGCAGCATGGATTCCATGAGCCCTTGAACGTATTTGCCAATATGAGTCATGTTGAAGTCATTATAAATGGAGGAATTGCGAACAATTCTCCGATCTTTTTGCGCAATAGTCCTAAGGGTAACGTTTTGGAACGTTTGCAGTTCTTTCCATCTAGTTTTACATATTGTGACCCAGACGGGCATACCATAGGTCAAGATAGTCCGAACAATGACCTTATAGAGTAGGAGTTTATTATCAATGTTTAGAGCACTATTCCGGCCCAGCAGAGCAATCAAGCTAAACTTGGCTCTCCTGGCCTTATTCAACGCATAAGTTGCGTGGGGAGTCCAGGTAAGTTTAGAGTCAATAACAACACCAAGATATTTATAAGTTTCAACCCAGTCCAGTTTTTTGCCATATAGTGTTAGAGAATCTAATGATCTCTTTCTCTTCTTGGAGACAAACATCGCCTTGCATTTCTCTACATTCAATTTTAGCCTCCACTTGCTAAACCAGCTTTCACACTCCTTTAGAGCCTTCTGCAGCCGCGAGACCACTACGGCTGGTTGACGAGCACAGGTCAGTATAGCAGCGTCATCTGCGTAAAAAAAGAGCTTACATTTAGAAGGACTTGGGAAGTCTCGCATAAAATAATTGAATAATACTGGCCCCAGGACTGAACCCTGTGGGACACCAGCTTTTACTTCATACATAGGAGATAGACTATCTCCAACTCTGGCCTGAAAGAACCGGTTGGAGAGAAACGAGTGTATCAGAGTAATTATGTCTTGAGGAAATCCATCCATAATCATTTTAAAAATAAGACCATCGTGCCAGACTTGGTCGAAGGCTTTTTGTACATCGAGAAAAACGACCCCACAGTACATAGAGAGATTAAGGGGCTCATTGATATCCGCTGCGAGCCTCCATGTTTGGAGTTGGCAGGAATGGTTTGGGCGAAAGCCAAATTGTTCATCGCGGATGAGATCGTTGGCATCACAGTGCTCAATGAATCTCTTGAGAATTGTTTTTTCCAGGATTTTGGAAATTGATGGTAACAAGCTGATGGGCCTGTAGCTAACAGGATTTGCAGGATTATTTCCTGGCTTAGGAATGCCTAAGACAACTGATTGCTTCCAAGCATCCGGGAAGTAAGTGTTCTTCCAGCAGTCGTTAATCACTTTTGCAATATCTTGAATTGTATTTGGAGGTAACTTTTTCAAAGCAGCGTTCTTAATAGAGTCTTTACCTGGAGCTTTTCTCGTTTTTAAATTTTTAATGATGCTTAGGACTTCATTTACATCAATGCTATGTTTTGGGAATTCATTGCCGTGAATACTATAGAAGCCAGTTATGCAGGATTTTACTTTCTCGGACATATCAAGTCCTATTTGCCGACCATCAGTAGGCGTGACAAACTGTTCTGAAAGTGAGCTTGCAATAAGCTGCGCTTTATCATCATCATTCGTGATGAATTTGCCATTTTGGGCTAACAGAGGTGGGATATTTATGGCTTTCTTGTTTTGCAAGGCTCGAACCATGCACCACATAGAGTTATCGTGGGTCGACAGACTCTTAACTTTATCATTCCATCTGGCATTACGAAGTGCTTTTACCTCCTCGTGAACTCTTCTTGTGAGCCTATTATATTTGGTCTTAAGCCATGAATCACGAGTTCGGTACCACTGCCTTCTAACCTTATTCCTTTGCTCAATTAATTGTTTGATTTCTGGGGTGAGATCAAGGTGATCAGCTCGCTTCGACTCTAAGGGCGAAGCACTAGAGTCAATAGCTGCATTTATACGTTCAGTAAGCCTTTTCACATTGGTATCTATGTCGCTCATACTATGTACGTTATTTAGTGGGTCGTCATCTTTTTTGAGAATTTCTCTAAAAAATTTCCAGTCTTGTTTGAGCCTCAGTTCTTCTTTGAGGTCAATGTTTACGTTATCAAAATTTAGTGCAACTGGTTTATGGTCTGAGGATAGATCATTGACAGTATAGATACTGAATGATTTGTAGAAGCCCTTCAACAACACAATATCAAGTACATCGCTTGAAGGAGAATGATCACAATAATATGTATCATCCACAGGGCCTACTGCAATAATATCAGATTGCTTTTGCACGTAGCCATACAAAAGGACACCGTTTTGGTTATGGCATCTTGAATTCCAGTGCGAGTGCTTAGCGTTCAGATCTCCCGCCATAATAACGGGAATATTCCCGGAAAACAGCTCGTCAAGCTCATTGGCATCGAATTTATGCTTGGGCGCATTATATAGAGCCACTAGTTTCACTTCTCCCAGTGTGGCATCAGTAATGATAGCAGAGGCAGCTTCCATTCCCATATAGTCTCGGGTTGGTTCCTCCCGATGATGAATGCCTTTCTTAATAATAATTGCTGACCCACCTGACGGGGACTTTACTGTAGTGGGAAGAATTCTGTCTTTACGATAGACACAGTAACCAGGTAGCCTGAAGTCGCGGTCTGGCCTTAAGTGTGTCTCACATAGAAATGCTATGTCTATATCCCATTGGGTTAGGAAGTTGTAAAACTCAATACGCCTCCGGGGACCCCCCTGGCGTTCCATATTACGCAACGAAGTTTACCTCGGTTTGTAATAGAATAACATCGATCAGCCATACTGTCAGTGTTTATTCGTAAGTATTCCACTCATCAGTGGCATTTTCTTGCCCAGTTCGTTTAACAAATTGCATACACTGCCAATTTGTTTATACATTTCTTGAAAATCATTCACGTTAATGCTCTTATCTTGTTTGGAGACCATTGAGGCATAGGAAATCTCCGGGGACACTTTAGCACTTTGCATTCTCCTGACTTGCGGATATTTAGGACATTTTGTGTAACTGGAGGTGTGTTGTCCATTACATCGAATACATTTTGGGGGATCTTGTCCTTTTACATTTGGGCAGTCTTTTGACTGATGATCTTTAGCGCATTTGTTACAACGGGGGGATTCCGTGCAACCCATAGATACATGGCCAAATCGCAAACAATTATAGCATTGTAAAGGTTTCTTATTACCTCGAAACATTTCAACACTGACAGCTAAAGGCCCTATGCGGGTCACATTTTTAAGTGTCTTATTGTGTTCAGTGTTTGATAACAGAACCAGAATCATGGGCATATCAATTGATCTTTTGGCTTTTTTAAGCCTAATCACTTTCTCAGGGAAGTAGTTGGCCTTTTTCAGGTCTTCATTAAAATCGTTAAGGTCATAGGTCACGTCTACATTTCGTATAACGTATTTGAGGACTTTTTCCGATTTCAGTTGATGATGCTGAATCTTTAGCACGTTATCAGCCTTAATGCCAGACACCAATTTACTATGAGTTCCCTCATCATGACACCTTATTTTGATCGTCTCTGCTCTGCCTGTGTGTACAGTAATTAGGTTAATCGCCACATGCTTTTGAATCTCGCCCAGGATTTGCTTGATTGGCTGACCGTGAGTACGTATTATGATTGGCGGAATATAGGAGCTGCTCTTGGTATTTGGCTTTTCAACATTTTTTCGCTGTTCGGACTTGCTTTCTCGAAAAGCAACAGCGATTGTATCATTTAAATCAACAACATCCTTAATGCTGTCAATTTTCAACCCTTTTTTAGCCTTTTTAGATTTTGCAGGTATCCATTTATCCGTATCATTGTATAGCCGTTTGCGATTTGTACTAATCGGGTCTTTGCCATCGTTATCATTACTCCCTGAGCCGGAGGGGATAATTTCCATAGGCTGAGGATTCACACTCTCTGTTTCACAAGAGTCTCTTAGATAGTCAGAAGTTACACCAGTAGGCTGATTACCTTTCATTGACAGAGCAGAGAATTGATCTTTGAGGGACTGCTCCAACTTATTAAAGTTCTTGTTGGCTTCATTACGTGCTGCAGATATTTCAGTATTCATATTAGCAATTTTATCGTGGATTTCAGTTATGTTCCCTTTTAGTGACTCGACTTTTCCTTGTAAAATATCATACTTAGTGCACATTTCTTGGCGCAAAACCTCTAGCTTATCCTTAATTATAGCATCAAAAGCTTCGAATCTGTAATCTTTACAGGCATCTTTATATATCTCGCCATATGTATATTTACCGTCACTTGTTTTTTGGCTTGCAATGCCACTTAACCTGAGTCTGGCATTATGATAAAATTTAAAATAATAGTCAGTAAAGAATAGTCAGACTGCTAGCCCTGAAAAGGGCTTTTCCAGAATAAGATCTGTAGAAAAAACAGCCTTAAAGAATAGGATATAAAAAAACCGCTGACCTTAAGAGAGTGTGCCTTCAATTACATTCCTTCTCCAATCTATACCATCTATGAGTAGCTCGAACCCGTGATGTGTGCTCTGCTCTTCAATATTCAAGATGAAAGTTGTACTAACGGACGGGTTTATATATAGTTTGCATGGGGAATAGTAAGGCGTTATTGGCTGACAAACAAGAAGATAACTAATGAGATTAATTAGACGAACTGTTGGGATAGGACAAGACGGAGGACAAATAGGAAATAATAAGGGGGTGGCGAGAAAAATGTAATAGGATGAAACATATGAAAGTGAAATTATAAAAACGTTTAAGAATGATCGGGTGACTAGCAAAAAGATTACGTAAAATTATTCCTGATTATTAGTAGACAAAAAAAGGGGGCTGTCATGAAAGAATATTATTGACATTGTTCAAAATTATCGATTTTATGATTCCCTGACTGTACTCGGTTTAAAAAATAAAAATTCCCTGACCATTCCCGGTCGCTAGTCACCCTGTAAAATAGTCCCACATGTAAGAGCATCGGATCAAAAGTAAAAAAATATATAAAAGGACATTGAAGAACATAGAAAAGAATAAATAAAAGATAAGATAAAGAAAGAAGAAAAGGCCACATAGGGCTTGCGACAAATTAAGGAATAGCTGAAGTTGGAAGGGGACATGGGAAAGGTAATGAGGGAAAGGTGCCTTTGCTAAGGTTAATGCCATTAGGGGTGAGGGAATTAAATTTCCAAATAAGAAAAGACTCGAATTGCTTTCTTTCTTTTTTGCTATGGAAGTTACTACGAAGAATATAAATGCTGATGGCCTGTAAAGAGTGCCCAGGGGAATTAAAGTGTTTAGCGACAGGGGTGTCAGCATTGCTAAGAATATCAAACTTATGCCCGGCAAATCTGGAGCGTATAGTATTGCCTGTCTCTCCAACGTACTGTTTCTGGCATACTTTGCAATGTAACAGGTAAATTAAGTTGTGAGAAGTGCAGGTCAGTTTCTGGTTAATCTTGAAATTAAAGAAGGAGGCACTGCTGGAGATGGAGGTAGCAGGGTTAAGAAAATGACAAACGGATATCATACAGAGGGTTGGAAACTGAGGAAAAAATGAGAGTGAGAAAGAGATATTAATAAAAGGTTATTAAGAGCTTTATATAATAAAAGTATTGCATATGATGGAACACAACTCCCTTACAATTAATAAGCTCTTTGCATTTCTAGATGATAGATTCATTCAAACTGTCCAATTGCCCACACAACAGTTCCAAATTCACTGTTTGGTTTTTTGATGAGAGCTTGCAAACCATTCCCCTCAACATGAAATTTTTTGTTAAATTTGGGAAATCGGCCATAGGATATAAAAGCTCACGGAGCTTAATATTTATATTATTATTTAATTTGTATTTAATAAAAATTGAATATCCTGTGTGTGCTCAATTTGTCCGATAATTAATTTTATACAATTACTTATTTCATTCTGAAAATGAAGGATACTGAAGCAGTATAAGGAGTTTGGGGCAAATATCCGGCCCTTGTCTACAAGATCACGTTTATAGTGGTTACAATTCATTTTAGCCGCTATATCAACTTGTTTACAAAAGCTGTATCTGAATACTGTTTTTAACAGTAACGGCATTTATTGTTTATCTTTCAAGTAATTAATTTCATAACAAAAAGTTTTTCGTTAATGTATTTTATTAAAGATTTTTCCGATCATTTATTTATTATCTCGACCAACTGGAACACCCGACAAATTGACTGCCCGACCAACTGACACCTCGACGAATTGACGTTCGACTAATTGACCTCCGACAAACTAACCACCCAACCAACTGACACAGTCGACGAAATGACGTTCGACGAATTGACGCTCGACAAATTGACCCTCGACGAACTGACCTGATACCGTGTGCAACACCTTCATCTGCTGAAAATCCATACTTATTTTGAATGTTGTGAATATATGTGCGTATAACAAGAGCTGCTCTTTTAAGTTCATCTCCTGTGATGCTGTTCACTCTGACACCTTTCAGGATTCTTTTTACAGATGCACCTTGAATTAATTTATCTGTTAATAAAAATTCACATTTTATATATTTGTCATAGGGTGTATTGTGTTTATTAAACTATTTAAGAAACTTTATTACTACTGTTAATAATGCTGAATTGTTAGTAAATAAATGGGAATATTTTACTACATTTTTTACTGTCCAGAGTGTTCCCAAAAAAAGACAGTATCCACAGGAAAAAATATACTGATATCTAATGGGAATGATCTAGTAGAGTTCGCATATAAAATACAGCTATCATGCATTAAAGCAGATAAATGACAGCATTCATTCTTTTAAAATGCACATCCTTGCTAGGATTTTTTTTATTGGCCCACTCTATACATACTTGCAAATGGTACGTGTTGTTATTATTGATATATTATTATAATTTACATTACCATACATGACATTGTTACGATGCAAGCAATTTCTGCCTTGCAGGTATCTGGCAATGGCACATGTCCCAAACTGTTGTCTTGTCCAAAGTGTGTCTTATAGTAAACTGCTGTTACTCCTTTTTGGCTCCGATCAATTAAATAGATGATGTACAAAATCCATCAATTTTGCATGAGCCTTGAGTTTTAAGTCTTCTTTTTACTGACCCTTCTGTGCATAATGACCAGTTCTGTTACAGTAAAATAAAAAGGTTTGATGTTCTCGATGCAGTTTGGGTCCATTCGAAGCCGAATAACTTTTATTGCTTTCGCTTTCTTCCAATCTAAGCCAACTGTAAAATTCAGTGAATAAAATTTTCTCATAACTGTTTGAACATACAAGATTTTAAGAACAACTTCCATTTATGCCAAGGCTGTGAAAATACTGGATGATTTTTATAAAATCAGTATGCATTTTGTGGAAAAAAAAAGGTTTTCTTGCGAAAAACACCATGTGGGTGAAAAAACATTCACCATAGTTCCACATCACAACCCGAAAATTCATTTTAGCATAATGCTGTAATATCAGCAACAGCGGCTTTAACTTTATAATCACACCCTGAACTTTAAAGACAGCGTTCTGCTGTTTTAAAAATGTAATAGGTTTATAGCTATTCAGATATTCTAAGTTTTTATTTAACATACCTTCAATGCTTTCAAACTTCAGAACTTCTCTTTCCATTTCGATTCCGTGTATATTTCTTAAATGATTTCTGTAATTTGACAATGTATGAAATGCTTCACTACATTCAGCGGCCAGGCATCTAATCGACTTTTTAACATATCCTGTTTCGGATTGATGAATATTTCTTCGATGACAATAAAAACTACACTTCTTAGCAAAATGTTTGCCACAAATATCACAAACGACATGGGAAGAAGATGTATCCGGCGTACCCTCCTTGTTAAACTCACGGCGACAAAGCCCATATGTGAAGAGGCAATAGCACAACCATTCCAGGTTTTCTTGATTCTGTGCTGCGTCTTCTCTGATTGGAGGGGATCGGTCTTGTTTTAAACTATAACAAGTAAGTCCGATCGACGTGAAACTCGTTTGGACACACACAGGCTAGCGAGGCCTTCATCCCCGCCAAGTATCGAGGCGTTCGGCCGTGGTCGTATTTCTCGGTTCTGTCGTGTTTACTTTATCAATTGAATTGAAATCCAATAAATAAAAGACAATATGGTTAGCTTCTTCAGAATATTTCTTTTAATTTAAAATTTTCTCCCTTTAATTGCAATTAATAGAACATCTGTTGTGATAATTGTTTTCGATCAAAGCATTAATAATAATAATAATAATAATAATAATAATAATAATAATAATAATAAAAAATAATCAGTGTTCATAAATTATGAGATATAAGCCAGATAAATATGGATAATATTTGCCATATACAAGAATTCATAAGTAAATGCAATAAAGTTATAACTTGAGTATATTTTAATACAAAATTTGATAGTAACCTGATACATAGTTGCAGTAGTTGCGAATTGCATACCATTAATGGAAAATAGAGTAATTTAACAGTATGTTTACAGTGCATAACCATTTTAATAATAATGTAGGTTACTCTGTAAATTTCCAATAATTTTTACTTTATTGGATTTTCTTATAAATTTATATCATTTAGATAATTAATATTCAAAAAAATATTCCTGCATAACTCTATTTAATAAGTTGTTATTCTTATATGACTTGCTTAATTTGATATTTTTTGAAATTCGCTTAATTTATGAAGCTTTTTTCAAAGAAATGCACCTTACCATAACAGACAATGTCATATTAAATTAACATTAAATTTTTTTAACTCGTGACCGCAAACATTTCAAAAATATAAATTATTTAATTTGAAGTATGTTCAACATTAATCTTTATGTGAATGTGAACATAAGTTTGTTTCAATCCTTATTATTTGAATTTATGATAGCAAAAAAAAAGAATTATTTAACTCTTATAAGTAATTGCAACACACTTGCTTAAGAACATGCATATTCCTTACAGTCTCGTAGTTAGATTACATTAAATATGAAGTAGAGTACTTATTTAACGACAAGTAATCACTCTGTTAAGGCTTGTTCAATTGTAAATTATTCTAATTTTGTATTTCATACGTAAATAATGAAATAAAAAATGTTTATTGGACTGCAGGTGTGCTGCAGTACAGAAAATGGCAACACATTTGGTTAAGAACATGCTGTTTTATTGTTCCGAAAATAAGATTCTTATTTAAATATATTAATACTTACATCGTATAAGAACCATTCATTCGAGAATCGCCTCAAAAACACGAGATTTCATTGAATTAATCTGATATTTCAATGTACCTTGAGGAATTTTCTCCCACTGCCTTCTTACTGCAATTTCCAATTCACCTGTGCTTTCATATAGGGTCCCATTGGCATAAACAGACCGAGATAAGCATGGCCACAAATTCTCAATCGGATATAAATCCGGAGAAAACGGAGGATGTTGGCTAAGTTCAATATTAAATTTATTCCTCGTAAACCAGTCCATTGTGGTCTTTGCGGTGTGGATTCTTGCATTACCTTGCACAAATATTCCATTAGATCCAGGAATATCCTGCCAAACTGGCAGGAGATAATGCTGCAAGGTTTCCTGATAGTCAGTTGGTTTTTGGTTTCCATGAAGAATAGCGAGTTTTCCCTTTGAAACTGAAACCTGCCCAAACAAACAATCCCACTGCTTGAGCACGATGACTGCTGAGAATCTTGGCTTCCTTTCTGAGGTATGCCAATCCAGGTTGAAACGTTTTTCATCAGAAAAACCACATTACACCATTCTTTGTCCATTGTTTGATCATTTTTAGCCCACTGGAGTCGTTGTTCTTTATGGTGTTTTCTTAGGACAGGTTTCCTCTTTATTTTTTGCCGCTTCTCAGTATAGCCCTCTTGTCACGTTAACTCAGGAGCATAGGATGACCTCCTGCATGTTTTTTTTCACATGTTTGTGGGTTTTCGAAGAAATTAGATATTACACAAAATAACCTTCCAGTTTTGGCTGCAATTTCGCGATTACTTTTTCCTTTATCCTTTAAAGTAAGAATTTCAATCTTTTCATCCTCCTTCAGGGTCTTTCCCTTACCCATAATGCTGAAAAATGATTTAGAATGAACGTATTCGTAAATATATCACAATATACATAAATAACAATAGGCTGGATTACCTAATTTCCGAAGTAAACTTTTCAAATATGCTTTTAAATTTTCAAATATCCTTTTGTTCTTAAGCAAGTGTGCCAACAAATTGTAAAGAATGTTTGAAATAATTGTTTTTCCTTTGCAACAAATGAGTTTACATATCTAGACTTAAGCAAATATCTTGGGTCTGACCACGTGTTCTTATGTAGTGACTGGGTATAAAGTACAAGCAATACCTCCTCCTGTTTCCCAAGACAAATGGTACGTTCTTAAGCAAGTGTGTTGCAGTTTACGATCAAAATTTCTATAGCTTTTCTGATTAAAAAAAAAAAGAAAAATAAATAAAAATAAAAATAAAAAGACCATCTTAATATCCGATATTTTATTGGCTTTTATAATTTAAAAATATTGTAACTGTAAAAAAATGCCTATTTTTCTAATAATAAGAAAATAAGATATTTCATAAAAAAGCCTGCAAGAAACTAGCATGTGTTTTTTACAAAATTTTAGTTCACAGCTACAGTTCATTAATAGGAAACTTTTCTGTATTCTCAGAAGAAAATGATTAAAACAAAACAAGTCACATAGGGAAAATAAAAATGAAAACAGCTTTATATTTAAAAATATTAAAAAAATTTTTAATCTTCTAAAATTATAATTAATTATTTTTAATTTTAATTTTAAATAATTATTTTAATCATTATACAAGAGTAGGATGGAGCTTTATTTATCTTCTTTTAATTAAATGGAGCTTTATTTATTTTCTTTTAATTAAATGGAGTTTTATTTATGTTTTAATTAATTATTTTAATTATTTCTCAAAAAAAAAAGTATTGAAATAGTCAATGAGAAACTGCTTGTCAAGCCCATAAGTTTTTAAAATTTCGAATTCCCGCGCAAAAACAAATAGAAATAGTCAAATAAAGGTACATGGGGAGCTCGGCCATGCTATCGTTTCCTTAGTTATATGACACTTTCTGGAGAACACTCCCCCAATTTTGCGTCACTTACGCGACTCATAAGTGACTCGTTGGAGACTATGGGCGTATGCTAGTCCAGTTCCTCGTAAGGTAGTCGTGATGCGGCCCTAAGAAGGCAGCGTCTATTGATGATGCAAAGGAGCACGTATGTGTCCCTTCAGCTCCTTATCAAACGTCCAGACGACTGTCAAAAATTTGTGCGTCTGGAAACGAAAGAGAAAGAACGCGTATTGGTCAGAGAAACACTGCAACTAAAACAGAAAAAGCTATACGGGCATTTGAAACATCTGAACAACGGGAGTTTCGAACAGAGCAAGAGGGTATAAGAGCTTCTACGTCAAGGGCAAGAAAAACTTGAGTCTAAAGTATCTGATGATGCTCCGCAGTGGTGAGGCAAATCAAGAAGAGTTTAGATAAAGACCCGGTATATCACCTAGAATTCCTGTTTTTCTTATTTTTCGTAGAATGGATAGTCCCTTTGCTCTGTGTTGTATTGATTGAGTTATTATTTAGCCAATTGGGAGTTATAATTTAATTTTTTGAAATTTTTCTATTTTTCTACATGTGTAATTATCCCGGGCAACGCCGGGTACCTCTGGTAGTTTTTTATGTACTTTTATATACAGGGCGAACATTAAGTCTTACCTGATAAAGAATATTAAGAATAAAAAACATACAAGTTTTATAAAGCACACACACTTTCAGCTGAAAAAGTTCAGTAAAAAAGTAAAAAAGAATTTTAATTTATAAGAAAGTTGAAAGTATTATGTAGTTTTTTTCTTTTTAAAATTTAATATTAAACGCACCAAATATGTACGCCCTATATACCCAAGTATATAAAAGATAATGATAGATAGACGCAATATACGTACTACTAACGTTGAAACAGGCGGCCAGTAAAAATGACATCTCTTAAATTATTATGTTAATTTGTGTAATTTATATTATTATTAAGACATTTAATACCATTATATAATTTATACATTAATATTAGAATGCTTTTTAATCACTTTTAATCACTTAACCAAAGAATGCCATCGTTCGCGGATCTTTCTTTCTTTGGGAAAACGATAACGTCTAAATCGCTGTTTTGGCTCCTACTTGAGCAGTGAGGAACTAAACAATTTCACATCTTAAATGTGTTTTAAACACTGGGCTTATACAAAGCGATTTTATTCCATCCCTACTTTGGAACCATGTTAAATCCCGAAGCGAGAAGACTTGTTTGGAACCAAATCGAGTCACGTGACTGAAGAATTCCCAGGACTGACGTCACACTTGCACTCCCTATTGAATTATGAGAGATTGAAAACTTATTAAAAATTGTATCTTTTAGAAAATCAAATGCAATATTGGGATTTGTTTACCCAATTAACAAACTTGTATTTTTTATTTCAGATGTAAGGAATCTGCAACCCATCCTAATGCAGTCAGTCTTTATCTTCTAGAACCCAAGACTTGTGAATACATTTTAGTAGTAAGCTTCTTTATTATCTTTTCATTGAGAACATGTAGTAAATTCAAAACTTTTTAAGGGATACAAGGTTAGAACACTAATTAGTAATTTGCTGTCAAAATGTTTAATCCTGGTTCAAATTTTCCTTAAAAAATGCTAAAAATACAAATTAAAGTTGTATAAAAATAATTCTTTTAAAGGACAATTCCCACCTAAAAACATTTTTTAAGATTCTAATACATAATGCAATTCCAAAAAAAAATTTCCAAAATAATTATTTAAGCGCTTCAAAACTGGCTTCCAAATTTCAATGGCTTCGATTTCGCTGCGCTCTTAGCTTCCGTTTTCCAGCTCAAGCGGATGCTGCATCACGAATATGTCTCTCTAGAGCGCCACGTTTTCATGTCCCATAGAGAAGCAATGGAGGGCTAGAACATGTATAATAAATGTTTGTATTTGTGACGTGGCAAAAAGAAACCTTTTAATCCAACATGGCTGTCCCTTGGATTTTTAGAATTCGCATATGAACACGTTTTTTTGCATAATTTTGATTTTTATTTCAGAATTTTTAATATCATTTTTGTAGATAACTCAGGGTATATAATATCAGTACATTGGAATGGTTTTTTGTTTCCTCTCCCTTCCTTTCTGAATGGTTACAACCCTCTCGTAGGATGATTTGAATAATATAAATTGTTTTATATATTAAAGAAAAATTATTGGTCATTATTAGCACTTACTTGAGTAAGAGAATATGTTCAATTTTATTTTGAAAAAACGTCTAAAATGGCACCTACATCACCAATAATTCAAACTGGCCTGTTTTATGAATTTAAACTTGGCCATAAAGCTGCGAAGGCTGCTCGTAATATTTGCGCAGCATTCGGTGATGATTCTGTCACCGACCGGATGGCAAAGAATTGGTTCAAAAAATTTAGAAGTGGTCATGAGCATCTTGAGTGTTTGGTGGGCAACAGGTGGTGTAGTCCATTAACAGCTCCAAAATCCAGGAGAAACTATCACAGCAGACGTGTATGTTAATCAGCTTCAACGTATACATGAAAAAATCAAGCAAAAAACAGCCAGCTCTTGCGAATCATAAAGGTGTTGTTTTTCTTCATGTCAACGCACTTTCGCATACGGCAATGCTGACCCATTAGGCAATAAACAAACTTGCCTCGGAAGTGGTATCTCATCCACCGTACTCTCCGGATATCTATCCAACAGGTTATCACCTTTTCCGATCTCTCGATAACTATTTGAAGTGCTTCAAGACAGAAAAAGAGCTAAAACATGAACTGGCTTTGTGTTTCAACTGTAAAATTCGTGCATTTTTGTAAAAAAGGAATTTATGATTTAGTATCTCGTTTGGAAAAGGTTGTTGATAATGATGGAGATTATTTTGATGAATAAAACATTCATTTATGCATTAATCTGAACGCCAATTGTAATATTTGCAAAAACGAAAAAACTTTCCCCTGGACCTAATATTTAGAAAAAAATTGTTTTTGGGTGGGAATTGTCCTTTCAGTATAAAATTAAATTATTCAAATTTTCAAAAAGTTGTGATGGTCGTTCATGAGATCCAGACCTTTGATAGAGAAATTGTAAATATCTATTTTTGCAATATAAAGGCATACAACTTTTTACTTGTGGTTGCAAGCTAATTTCAATCTCCGAGAAGTGGCAAGACCTTCTAGTGAAACAGCAAGATGGTTTCTGTTATGCAGAAACTGAAAGGTACCATACATTCTGTGTTTGTGGGCCACACAGAAATCGTTAAACGTCTAGAGAATCGCGCTCAAAGACTTTCGATAATATATGTATTAAGCTTATATGCCTGTAACTGATAGCAAATGAGGATTTACTCTAGGCTTCTGTATAGTATTGATGAGGGCCTCCTTATCAGAGAAGTAACCAACTTTACAGATGTCATTCAGGACCCTGGAAATAATCATGTTAATAGTAAGAGGAATTCTTGAGAGCACTCTCGGTGATGGAATCATTCTTCTGCTTTTTTGGTCTATAGATGCTTGCTTGATGGCATCAAAAACTTCGTTGGCACTAATAATCCTGAAAGATTGGAACACGATGAATGAGCTAATCAGCAACACAGCCACTTTAACTCCTATTTATTTCAGTTTAACTTTGTTCTACAGAAACAGTTACCTGCTCCGCGAGAAACTATCTAGTTTTGCGTATTGTCAAATAACTTAGGGGAAAAATGTAAGAAAAATCAACTATGGAAATCGAAGAACACTAAGAATTTCTTTTCCAAATAAACGGGATTAAATCTATAAGTTGATCAACTTAATTTTATGATTCTTTTTGTTTTTTAATATTATATTTTATTTCATCGTTTAATATAAACAAAGTTTTAATTGATTTTTTTTCCATTCCCAGTATTAACAAATATGTTTCTTACAGAATATTTATTCATTATTATTATTATTATTATTATTATTTGGTAGCACTCCGTTGGAGTATACAGAAAAAAAAGAGAAGCACAAATAAAACTAATCATGATTTTGACGGCTTAAATAATAGTCTTTTAAAAGGTGTTTCTATTGAATGATGAAATGTGCAGGCATATAATTTGAGACGCAGTGGTGAAGGTAATTGCTTCCAAAAGATTTAGCTGTCTGTTGCAAGAGTATTTAGGTAATAAAAAAAAAGATATACGATGAGGAACTTCGTTTTGTAACGGCAGGTTAATGACATTGGGCACCGACGCATAGCCAATCTTTTACAAAGGAGCAGAGTGATCAGTGCATCTAAGAGAATCTGCTATTTCAGAGGTTAGAGCGATATTTTTGGTAGTTTTTATTGTAGGTATATTGTAACGACAGCAGGCTTGGGATGCAGAGACCATTTTTTTTAGTTTGAGAGCAATACAAATTATGCGATTTTAATCAATGGTGAGTCGGGTAAGGTTACAGATGGTAGCGGCATCCCAGAAGAGGGCACTGTAAGATAATCTGGTAACAAACAATGATATCATAAATAAATTGTCATAACATAAACTTGCTAGCAAAGGATCTAATACGTATTACTACATAGCTTTTACGATAGACAGTAAGTGTTAACTGGTCATTAATTGTAAAGAAGGGCTGTTTCAGCACAACGAAAGTAATGAAGAAAATAACAAAAACAAAAATAACAGAAGAATACATCCTGAAAGCGCTTTTCGAGAGCAAAGGTCTCATCATTAGGCAGGAACCAAGAATAGCACGTGAAAAACCGAAAGTGAACTCGAGCTCTCATACATAACTAAATATCGGAGCACTGACACTGCTCCGGGAACCACACAAAATTAATACAAGCAGAGCCGCAGGCACTCTCCACAAAATTTGCATAACTCAATAGCACACACTTAGCAGGATAAGTAACCAAATCTCGGATGGTTTAACGTGAATAGCACACACAGTCGAAATCATATGAGAAGACACAATAATATGCGAACAGGTTCCGCTTCTTGGCGACGTCCACGTACGAACTTTAATATGAATTAAATGGCACCGTCAGACGCTGAGTAATCTCTCGTCAGGTGTATAATTCTAGTCGGGAGATGAAACCATAAATTAATTTGACATAAATTTCAGAAATGCAGTTAAATGCTATGATAGAAAATAAGTTGCTTCCAGTGTAATGTTTGACAAGAAGACAGACAGAGTTATACGGAAATAAGCCGTAGTAGGCAAAAAGGAAAATACAGTTCAAATTGCAAAGTTTGGAATTTTACAACGGTATTGAACCAGGAAGCATAAAGCCATCGGGCTCAGGAATAATTCCTCCATTCACTCCTGCCAAATACGAGTGCATGGAGAAGGGGAATATTTCTATTATACATTGACTCTCGTCTTGGGAGCTTTTCGTTTTAAAAGTTTCTTTATCTATGAAAATTCCGTTACTCAGACTCAGTTCACAGTTAAAGACAGTCTTGCAAAGCAAATTCAGGTTTCCTACCTCGGTAAAAATATTCAACTCGTTGATACAAATTTTCCGATAACTTTGCCTGTCGACCTCGCAGATTAAAGTGGATGTGGCCTCCGCTTGGCCGTTCACATTTTCTATCCTTGGGGAGATGGTATGAGCGCCGCTCGTCGGTTCTCCTCCCGTTGCTTCGGTGTTTGGACATGTTTACGCTGTCACTTGTTCACTCAAGCTATCCCTCGTTGGGTCGAACGTACAGGAAATTCCACCGTCTTTCTTACGCAGCAATTTTCCTCCTCGTGGCCCATAGACAGTCGTATTTCTCCATTTCCTTTCCGCTGAATCGTTCGTTTTTCGTCGCTCTCGCCCGCGGCAGATTGCTTCAAAACTTAGTGAATTCTCACCACTCCAAGAAACGAAGACATCTCCATCAAAGTCATTTATCTCTCTTTTTAGCCATTCACTCCGGGAAATTCGAGGGCGATAGATTATGTTTGCGCGTCAATCTTTTCGACGACGTTGCTCGCACTCATAACTCTTTTTGTCTCCTCTATCACGTGATCGGCTCAAGTTGATCTCGCTATCTTTTCTCGCATACATAGGCGGATTTGAGCCTTGCCACTTACCACGCGACATCCTCGCCCCTGCCTCCATCAAACAAGATGATCTTCGGATGGTGTGGATAGGCGAAAGGTTCTCTTAAGACATACGCAATAGCATGTCCACTATAAAATGTTTGGGTTTCTTGATGTAACATTGCTTGGAGCTGAGATAATCTGGTTTGCGTTAGCAATTTGGTTACCGATTGGTTGTCTGTGTAAACAGTTGTGGGCGTTTGGCGCAGATAACGTCTCCAAAATCTTGCCGCATGTGCTACCGCCAACAGTTCTTTGTTGTATGCTGAGAGGTTTAACTCATACTTCCGGAATCTGCGTCACTCGTACACTATCAGAAATAGTATCGGTCCGTATTGTTGGGTCGCCATTGCCCCGATTGCGATCGCTGATGCATCTCACATGTTGTGGAGAGGCTTATTGGGATTGAAAATCTTTAATATGGGCGGCGTTACAAATGCTTCCTTGAGTTTTTGGATAGCGATTTGCTGTTGTCTTCCCCATATAAATGTTCGTCCTTTCGTAGCAGCAGGAATAGTGGTGCCTTGATGACTGAATAGTTCGGCATGAACGCCTGATAAAATTGTGCCATTCCTGAAAACGCCCTTAGTTGGTTGTACCTGTCGGGATCGGCCAGTTCCTAATAGCGTCAGTGATGCGTTGCTCGCAATTTTTTCCTTGCTTGGAGAATGTGAAACCCACGTATTATACTGATGTGACTCTGAATTGGCATTTAGCTTCACCTTAAGTAGAACCGACTGTCTTTTAACCTTTACTAAATTTTACGAGTCGTTTCATTGAGTTGCTTCACGGAATTTGCATAGATCAATATGTCCTCAAAATAATAGACAACGTTTTTGTTAATTAGGTCTCCCAAAATCTCGTTCATGGCTTTGTAAAACGTGGCAACTATTCTCTTGAGCCCAAATGGTAGTACTTTGTATTCAAAGAGGCCAAATTTATTTTATAGGCTGAAAGGTAGGAGTCCCGTGCATCCAGGCGTATTTGGTGATAGGCCTGGAGCAAATTGAACTTGTTGTAAAAGCTCGCATCTTACAGCCTGTCGATCAGTGACTCTATGCGAGGGACTAGATAGAAATTGTCTCTGGATATGCGGTTAAGCCTACGATAGTCTATACACATCTGCAGAGATTCGTTTTTCTTCTTAACGAACAACACCAGAGAAACGAAAGAAGAGGTGGATGGAATGATTAGGCCCATCCTAGCAGTTCCTTAACGGTCTTTTGCAACTCGTCCTCTTTGTCCCTTGATAATGGGGAAATTACCAAGTTGAACGGAGCCACCACTTGCGCGAGCTCGATCCGATGCTGTGCGCCTCTTTTAGGTGGGAGCCAGGCTGGTAAATCTTTTCGGAATAAACTGCGAATTTTGAAATTAAATCATGACAAGTGGAGTAAGTTCTTTTATTAGCATAAGGAACATACCATTGTGGTCGTTGCTGGTCAATACATGGTTGATTTCCTGGGCAGAGATCAAATAATATGGAGATTCGTCATGCTATTGAGGCAGCCAGTGGTCTTATTCCGGATTTTCACTCCACACCTACGTTCTTTCCAATTGAAAAATGCGTTAACACTCTGTATCCATTGTAGGTCTGCTATCAACAGGAGCAAGTTGAAATTGATCTTGGCTTTGTATTTCCCACTTTGTATGGGTACTTGGAGAGCCGCTGCCCAAATATCCTGCTTCGTCCGTCCGCATAAGTCACCCTTTTGCCGGGTAGTCCATCGTCAACTCTAAGTCGCAGTTGCTCGGAGATTGAGCTGTTAATGTAGTTTTCCAAAGTTCCCATATCAATTAATGTTTTGCATACTCGTTCGGCGATTTTGACTTGTATCACACATAGTTCTCTCTCTTTATCTAAGTGTATAGGGTTTATGAAATCGGACCTACGTCCTCTAGTAGCCCTTATTCGATGACAATCTCTACTAATATGACCGTGGCCATTATAGTTGTAACAGACAATGTCATTTCTTGGTTTTTTACGCTCTTTACTGGATTGCATTTCCCCGTTGCATTGGCTCTGGTTCCTCTGGTGCGAGTTCGATATCGTAGACTTTAGGGTAAGGTGGGGTTATTTGGGTCAGTTCGCAGATAATGAGCAAATAAAAAAAAGTCTTTAGATAAGAAATTCCAAAAAATTATATTAAATATTGAATGGCCAAGTACTGTACACACAAGCAATCTGATAAGTTAAAAATAAACAGTTAATTCTAAAAAAATTAATTTCATATCACCCCCTCTGAACCACTTAACCCCAAGACAGTGGGTAATATGGGTCACTTAAATAATTGGAATTATTATTTCATAAAACAAGTCAAACACTGAAATTCAACTTTTTTATTTATTTATAGACGTTTTCCACAAGTAAACCTACATTTTCCTGTCATCCCCACACACACACTTCGTGATACCATGTCTTACACATTTGACACTGAATCCACTGTCTGAATTTTGATGTTGTCGGTTCGTAAAAGCTTTTGACACAGAAGCCACAGTCATTGTTTTCTTCTGTTTCTTTCTTTTTATCCCTGGATTTAGGCCTAGTCGTAATTTTTTTAGGCAAGGGCGTACGTTTTGTTCTCCTATCTTGTGGAGGCTTCTGCTTTGTGTCTTGGGAAGTTGAACACTTTTCTTGTAAAAGTGCTACATGCAGTGGTGTTGTAAAGATAGCTGCTGATTGTCTTTTGCACTGTCTCTTTGGTGTAACATATTTTTGCGGAGAGGGAATGACCTGAAGTAGGCTGGTTCCTAGATCAACTTGTGCTACACTTGCTTCACACGAGTTTGTGTCAGCAGGAGAACAGTCAACAGAATTTGCTACTTCTTTACCTTGTCCTTGATTTTCTGATGAACCAGACATAGGCCTACGTTTGGTGAGTTTTTCATCAGTGATAGCTAATCTGTTGATTGGATAAACTCCAGTTCCTCTGAAGCCTGAAGTTGCATTGGCAGCACAAGTTGATTTTTCCCATGCTTCTTTAAAAACTCCACCAAAATGACCTTTTTGAAAAGCTCGAGAAGGATTAGCACACACCCATTGATTTGCTGCCTGTTTATAATATGACTTGAGTGGCTTAAAAAAAGAGTTGTCCAAAGGTTGAAGTTCATGCGTAGTATGGCTTGGCAAGCACAACATGGTGATATCATTTTCTATGGCCAAATTTACCACATCTAATGATTTGACATGAGATATATGTCCATCAAGAAGCAGCAAGGCTTTCCCAGAAGGTTTATGATTAAGAAAATGTTGTAACCATTGCAAGAAAATGCACTCATTAATCCACCCACTTTCAGACATGAATATCACTGCTCCTGTTGGCATTCCACGCTCAAATTCTATTTTCTTCCTTATTCCTTTGAAAATCACAGCTGGAGGGATAAAAATCCCTGACGCACTACAACATGCAATAACGGTAACAGTCTCACCTCTCTCTTTGCAAGTTATCATATGAACTTCACGTTTTCCTTTCTGCGCTAAGACCTTTGGAGGTGGTGCATTATTTAGAGGCATACCCGTCTCATCAACATTGAAGATCAATTGTGGCTTGTCTTGTAGCTACAATTCCAAAACATTTTTTTCCAGTAAATCATAAAAGTCATTTAGCCTGTCTCTGGTTAAACCATTGGCTCGTGCAATTGACAACCCTTCAGGTTTGCGAAGTGACAGTGAATCACCGTGTCTGTTAAGGAAAGAACACAGCCAATCCCTTCCTGCTTCTTTCAAAGTTACATTAAATCTATGCTCTACTTTTTCTATTTCTGCAAACTTGTATACTGCTTTTCTTGCATCTTTTGTTGTAAGAGGGAATCCTTTGCTCTCCATATACAGAAGTCTGTTCATAAGATGCTCTTCTTGCTCCACCGTGAACACAGTTGGCCGTCCGATGCTTCGTAGTTGAGAGCCATCCTTCTTTGATGCTGATCTTCTTTGCAGTGTCCCAAATGGGATGGAAAATTGTCTGGACGCTTCCCTAATGGACATTCCTTTTTCAATAGCAGTGAGAGCTTCTTCCAGGTTTTTCTGAACCCAAGCGAAAAAGCCTCCAATAATCTTCCGCTTATAGTTTCGCGGCATAATCTGATAAAAGAAAAACATTATTATTTTTTTTATTACCATAAAAATGCTTGCAGTTTATTAATTAAACAATTCATAATTTTTAAAATGTCCTTACGTTCACTAGCACGATTATCATGATACCATAATCTAACTCCTCATTAGCATGCCAACATTTTTTTTTAAATTTTCTCAGAACTTAGCTCCATCCGTCATATCAATAAACAAATTACCAGTAGGGGTTATGATAGTTCTCCAACGTTTTATTCAAACATTTTTGAGTAGTTTAATTTCAAACTCCCTTAGATCCTAAAAAGATGAAGCGACCCACATTACCAGCAAAAGCTGAACCATTTAACCCCCCGCACGCGTGTTATCAAAAAAAATCATGATAAAAAACACGAGAGCCTAGCGATTGAAACCATGTGTCTAAGTAAACCTTGAGAACGTACACTGTCGTGTTATGTAAGTAATTTAGTTACTACATGTTTCTAAATTATTCTAAATAATTGTGCCATCTGAAGTTAACGCATCGCTTACATGACGGAAATTTCACTCACCTTTACCATGCGGAATGGACACTTGAAAACTTTATTTCTCTTGTTCGACGGCAACAATGCAAATGATATGGGGTCCACAGCACCTTCAGGACGGGCTGCTGTAAGCCAAATATCGGCAATTTCGTGTAACACAAAATTGCCGATTTTATAAACACGCATGCTTAGCTTGAACCATTTTACCCGTGACCCAAATAACCCCACCTTACCCTAAACTATTTTTCGAGAAACGCTATTCCTTGTTCCACTGGCGCACATTCATTTAGCTTGAGTTTAGCCGCCAATTCTTTTGGGAGGCCCTGGATTAGGAATTAAATTTTTTCAGACTCTGAGGAGTCAGACCATTAATCAATGCCCGGAATTTCGTTACATACATGACTATATCATTGTTCTCAATTTTCATTTCTGGAGGTCGCTGCGTCTTGATAATTGTGTTTGTCCCCTCGTAAACGCACGAATAAACACTGCTTTAAAGTCTCCCCATAACACAAAGCGGTTTCGTGTAAAACTTGCGAACCAATCCGAAGCCGCTCCTTTCACATACTTTTGGATGAACCTAATGCACTCATCCTCACAGATATTTCTACTTTGTGCCGTGTATATAAAATTGTCCAAAAACTGTGCAGGGCCTTCCTCTCTATTTTAGGAGAAGATTGGAAAAGGCACTTCATTTACTGCCCTCTGGGTTGGAGTGATCTGAATTGTCTGATCACCTCCGTTAGCTCCTCTACTGGTGCTGCTGCCATGATAAGTTGTCTTTTTAAATGTTTCGCTCAAAAATCCTATTGATTTTTCTTTTCCGAGCGTCACTGTCGAACAAAGAAATCAAATGTCCAAATCGGGTGGGAAAAAAAAAGTTCGTTGGAGGCCACTGTCGAGTACCGATGATCGTATGTCTGGACGATGCGGTACAACCACGCCTCGTACCAAAACGTTCCGCTCTGTTGGGTGGTAAATGAGCAGATGTGGAATTTAATGAAAATAAATAAGAATAATAATTTATTATCTGTAAACTACAGTGGAAGCTAGAATTAGAAAAGTCAGATAAGTATGACGGCTGGGCCTCAGCCCATAGAAAGTTTCTTGTCTATGCGAGAAGACGTCTCGTTTTCGCTGCACTATCGGAGATAACCAGACCTTTGACCTCGACGTCGCAGATAGGACAGAAGATCGGGCAGTCGTTGTTTACAGCAAAACGGTCGTCACCCGAAGCAGTAGTTATCGATCGTCGACCGGACGAATTAGAAGAAATGAGGGTGCATAACGGGTGACGAACTGGAAGCCATGAAAGGAAGATTCTGGAAGGCTCAACTTGGCCCTTTGATGGCATTCTCAGCTTGGGAGTGACTCCAACAATTAACAACACCTTGGTACACGCAGAGGGTCGCAGAAGCACCGTTGACTGATGGGCTGGTAGACGAAACACAAATACTTCTTTGAGGTGTGACCTTAATAATTTGTAATTAGGGTGGTCACAAGTAGGAGCACATTGAAACCATACATAATGCACTAGTAATAGTCGACACAAGGGGTATAAATGAAGTAGACTTGCAAGCCAAAAATAGCATGATCATACACACTTCACTACCGTTGCACATTCACCACGAAAATTATTGATAAAGCTTAATGAGTGCTGTGCACATCTATGTCCGTGTATGTATATATTAAGTATCGGAGCACTGAGCCTCAATACAAGCAGAGCCACAAAATATTGTAATACAAGCAGAGCCACAAAATATTGTAATACAAGCAGAGCCACAAAATATTGTAATATAAGCAGACACATTAATATCTGAATAGCTCCAGCTTCTCGGTGACGTCCGGGTACGCACTTTAAGATGAATTAAATGGCACTTTAAGACAGACAGAGCTATGCGGAAATAAGCCGTAGAAGGTAAAAACGAAAATGCAGTTCAAATTGCAAAGTTCGGAATTGCAAAAGCCATCGGGCTCTGGAATAAATCTTCTGGTCTCTCCTTCCAAATACGAATGCATGGAGAAGGGGAATATTCATACTATACATTGACTCTCGTCTTGGGAGCTGTTCGTTTTAAAAGTTTCTTTATCTATGAAAATTCCGTTACTCGAACTCAGTTCACAGTTAACGACAGTCATGCAAAGCAAATTAAGGTTTCCTACCTGGATAAAAATGTTCAACTCATTGATACAAATTTTCCAATAACTTTGCCCGTCGACCTCGCAGACAAAAGTGAATGTGACATTTGCTTGGCCGTACGCATTCGCAATCCTCGGGGAGATGGTATGAGCGCCGCTTTTCAATTCTCCTCCCATTGCCTCAGCGTTTGGACAGGTTACCACCATCACTTGTTTACTCGAGCTATACTTTGTTGGGTCGAACATACAGGAAATTCCACTATCTTTTTTACATGGCAATTTTCCTCCTCGTGCTCCATAGACGGTCGTATTCCTCTCTTTCCTTTCCGCTAAATCATTTGTTCTTCGTCGCTCTTGACCGCGGCAGATTGCTTCAAAAATTAGTGAATTCTCACCACTCCAAGAAACGAAAACATCTCCGTCAAAGTCCTTTATTCCTCTTTTTAGCCATTCACTCTGGGGAATTTGAGGGCGATAGATTTTGTTTGTGTGACGATCTTGTCGATCACGTTGCTCGCCCTCATAACTCTTTTTGTCTCCTCTATCACGTGATCGGCTCTAGTTGATCTCGCTATCTTTTCTGCATACATAGGCGGATTTGAGCCTTGCCGGTTACCATGTAACAATTTTGAATTGATACTAGAATTGTCCTCATTAACTGGTCATTTGGGGAGTCATCGCCAGGTGGCCGGGGAGGCAGGTTGCCTATCATGTCGCTCTTCATTTATGGCGAGTGGAAATTATTGGAGTGAATTTTGAATGCTGCCAATGTATTCTGAGTATAAGGGAGTTATTGGTATAATTTTGTACTTCAAAGATAATGTTGGTGGATTTGTTAATTTCAACTAAGATGAGAAATCTTTGCTTAAGGCCTAAGTACATGATTGCTTATTGCGAGTGATGAAGGTTATTGGTTATAGGTTCGTGTGGGAATATATGCACGCATAGGCCCGTTGTTTATTCCCTCAGAATCTCAGAATATCTACTCTGCATATGTTTTGTACTGAAGTAAGAAAGAAATTATTATTTTTATTTATTACAAAAGAAGAAACCATGATGGGAGAAAGAGAAGTGGGGAGGAAGCTTTTAAAAGCTTGAATTTGACTGTGAGAACGCCAGAAAAGGGACCGAGATAGAAAAGAAATAGAACTGAAGAAGAGGCAGACGGAGGAGAGAATAATATAGAGAAAAAAATAGAGGAAACCCTGGAAATTGTGCAATCCAATAGAAGAGAAAATGAATTGATTAATGAAGAAATACAGGAAGTGAAGGAGATGATAAGACTTAATAAAACAGAAAATAAAAGAGAGAGAGAAGAAGTAATGGAAGAATTGAATAAGATGAAATTGAAAATGAAGGAATATGAGAGGCATATAGAAGATTTGCAAAATAGAAGTCGAACAGACAATGTAGTGATAAAAGATTCAGAAGGGGAAGAGAGAGAAACTGGGTAAAAGTTAGAAGAGAAGGTAAATAGAATGATGCAAAAATACTTAGGATGGAAGTTAATGTCAATTGAACAAATATATAGAGTAGGAAAAGGAAAAAAGATACGGAACAAGACCAATTCTGTTAAAATTAAGAAATAGAAAAGAAAAAGAAACACTTTTTATGAAGAAGAAGAATTTAAAGGGAACTAAGATTTATATTGATGAAGATAGTGCTGTACAAACTAGGATCAGGAAGGAAATAATGTTAAAAATAATTAGAGAAAAGAGAAATGAAGGCAAAAAAGCATATATGAAGTATAACAGGATGGTTATAGAGGGAAGACAGTATGAGTGGAATGATGAAGAAGAAGAAATAAGAGAAATTGGAACAAAAAACGGGAAAGCGATGAATGGAATAGAAATTGACGAATGACAGTAGAAGAACTTTTGGTGGAGGTGGATAGAGTGGATAGAGAAGAGAACGAGAAATGGGAAAAAGATGAAAATAGAAAAAGGGGACATGTGTGGCAAATAATTTCATGGAACATTGCATGTATAATAAATAAGGATAAAGAATGGTGGAAGTATATATATAGTTTTGAAGTGATAGTATACAGGAAACTCGTATGACTGAAAAAATGTGGAAAGGAGGGATAATTTGAGTGGTGGTTTTGAATGGTATGTTAATTATGCAGTAAAGAAAAAGAAAAAAGGAAGAGCAAAGGGTGGTTTCTTAATGGGAATAAGACAGGAAAATGTACAAGAATTAAGATATGAAAAGAAAGATGGAGGTATGATGGTAAAATTAAAGAGATGAAAAATGGTCCAATATATATAGTGTCTATAACGATAAATCAATAAGTGAGCTGAAGAAAGCATGGACAGAGACAAATATGAAAAAGGTAATTGGTTGTTATTTGGTGATTGGAATGCAAGGATGGGAGAATTACTGTAAATAAACAAGCAGAAGTGATTAAAAGATGGTGTGGAGAGGAAGGATGGATAATTGCACAAGGATGGTACGAAGGAGATAAGGAAGGAGAATATACTTTTATTGGAGGTATAGGAAAATCGATAATTGATTATGCTCTATGTTACGTTCTAGTAAAGGTACTCTTGGATTACCCACATGTACAGCCAAAACAAAAGGAGAAAACACCAAAATTAAAGGATAAAAAGAACTACCCTCCCTTAATCTCAAAGAAAAGTCAGCGATAGGGGATTAAAAACCCAATTTCCAATAACAAAAAAACCGTAACCACTTACTTAAAGACTCAGAAAACGATCCACTAAGTAAGGTACGACAGGGGACAAAAAAAAATAATAAACAAACCAACTCGTTAATATAATCCCACTTAATTTCCCGTAAGATAGTTGAAAAAAAAAGATTAAAGTCCAAATAAATATTTTCCTTTATTACATCAAAAAAATCTTATGGAAATTGATTAATAAAGGTTTACTATGTGAGGAAGGTAAATACAAAATAAAGTCTTGTGGAAAGTACAAATTAGCATGACGAAAGGAATTAGAAGCTCAGCTGAAACGGTGAAGTCTGGAAGCACAAAGCAGATCAGGGAAGAAATTACACTCGGACGACAACCATGCTGAAGAGCAAACTTGACGACTTCAAACGGAAGACTGAGGAGAGCGATAGAAACAGGGCACAAGACGAAAAAAAAGGATAACTACTAACCGTCTTGAGAAATCCGCGGCTAAGGGGAGGGCCACATCAACTGGAAAAGCAAGACTTTAGGCATAGTCAGATAAATAAATATTGGAAATAAAAAAAAGTTTAAAAGAAAAAAATTAAGAAATGCAAAACAATAAAAAAAAATAAAAAATTAATTAATAATTAATACTTCCGTAAAGGTAGACAGGAAACAAAAATAAAAAATTGGTGAAAAGAAATAAAAACAGGAACCTCCTCCAAACAATACCTAAAAACAAAACAGGAAAAAATACAATCTAATAAAACATAAATACACGAAAGACAATGAGCTACGACAAATAATAACCGGGCGAAGGAGACTAACAGGGAAAAGGCTTACGAAGAACGAAAGGTTACATTGGAGAGGTAAAAACGGAGACGTCAACAAGAGCAAGGTCCTGAAAAGCAAAAAAAAAATTAAATACAAGAAAAAAAAAATTAAATTAACCCCCCAAAAAAAGAATGATAACAGAGAGAAAGCCAAGAATAAAAAATATATACAAACAGGATTACAGCAATAACAAGAAGAAAATAGGTATTTTTTTTTTTAACCTAAACACAAAAGTAAAAATTCGAAACTTGAGTCCGAAACAGTAAAGAATGACAAAAAAAAATGTTCTTAAAATCAAAAGATAAAACAGACATGGTCAGAGGTCACCTGAATCATAAAGTAATTCACAGAAGTACGATGAGTTTGCAAAATCGAAAATCTACCAGCCTAAATTGTAATGCTGAAACGGATAACAGAAAAACGGGCCGCCGAGTACAGTAGTTTGTCCCACACAAGAGGCTTCTCACTCCCAATCGGCATGATGAAGGGCAGAAATACAATAAGCTGGACAGGCGACGGACTAAGTCACAGTAACATGACGACTTCTAGAAAAAATGGACTTCAGGCTCATGCAGAAAACTCCAAACGATAGTAATGAGAAGAAACTCGGCAACGAAAGCCGAGAAAAAGGGAACTATGTCTCTTCGAGTTGCTTATCCATAACTTCGATGAGACGACCAAGTTTAAGCGAAAGCTTATACCAGCATGATCAATGTGATCATGTCGAGATCCAAGCACATTCTTTTCGGTAAACGATGAAGTCTAAAGGTGCTCAAGAACTCTCTTCGACCATCTGGAAAGAAAGCCGCATCTAGACTGCCTCAACTCAATTTTTTTTCATTCCTCAAAAAATTTCAAAAAATTATTTAAATGACCCGAGGACACGAGACACGAAACTCGCGCTCTAGGAAAAAGGAGCAGCGTGACGCTCTAAGAAGAGCCTCCGATAACAAAGTAGTAAGCAAAACAACAATTGCACAAAAAAAAAATGCGGAGGGAAAAGAAAGCTCGCACGCACTGCCAACAATACTACTAGAAAACATACATTCTGCTTTTCTGAGGGAAAAAATTTGAAACAATAAAAAAAAATTTAGTTTCCGGGGAAATCTAAAAAAAATTTTTTATTCATACAAACAAAGCTAGTAAACCGTAAATCCAACATTCCTTCCATCAAAAAAGGGTATGGATTCAAATCGTAATTATATATTAAAAAGAAATTTTATAGGATCTTTACTTACTTCTCAAGACCGAGAGAATTAGCAGATAAAGGCAGTACAACAAGCCATTAAATACTAAGGGCCGACTGTTGAACAAACATGAAACGTCAAAAATGTCACGTCGAAGACAAAGCTAGATAAGACATTTAACTAGTTTAACTCACAGGGTAGCAAAAGTTAACAGTTCCTTCAACCGCGTAAATAATTCGATTGTAAATAGGAAAAAGGTATAAAAAAATAGCGTAAATTACACATTCGTCCGAACAGATCGGTATTCGAGACAAGTAATTAAATAAATTATTGAGGAGAGAAAAAAAAAACCCAAACGCGAGGAAAAGTTAACTAAAATAAGCACCACCCAACCGAGACAAAAAAAAATAACACTAAACAACGCGAACAGAGCGCGTCATGCGAACCCTTTATAAAATAGATAAGGAGGTGGAACACAGTAACCTCCATAACAATAAACTAGAAGTGTCAAAAAAAAACTTAGCAATTGCCCGGAACAACTGACTTTCACCGCGCAACTCCAAATAGGATCCAAAAACCCCCGCGAGAAAAGAACAGGAAGATCGGTTTCAACAACATAAGTGAAACGCACAACGAAGGAGAGGGAAGCTTAACGCGAGCTCAAACATCGGTACCCAAAAGAAAAACAAGCGCCAAAAAATAAAACATAAAAACAATTTAAAAGGAGTTAAAAATTACTAATAAATCCACGGATGACTAACCCGAAAAAAAAAAACGGTACGTAACATCTAATAGATGTAAATGCAATAGAGGAGGTAGAAGATTTTAAAGTAGATATTCGAGATGAATCGGATCATATGCCTATAATAATGCATATAAGAGGAAAGAGAAAAAAGACTAGTTACAGAGGAAAAGGAGAAGGAATAAGAGAGATTTATTATAAATGGGATGAAGAATATAAAGAGGAATATACGAGAATATAAGAGATGTTGAACAAAAAGAAAATAGTGGAAGTTAGAGGAAAAGTCTCAGAACAGATAAAAGAAATTGAAGAAATATTAAAATTGGCAGGAGAAAAGATGAGAAGAGAAAAAAAGGATATAGATATAGAGAAGAGGGAATGGTCTGATAATGAATGTGTGAAAAAGAAAAAGAGAAATGAGGTCTCTTAGAAAGGCAAGAAAAAATGATAATGGATGGACGGCTTTTATTCAAAAGAGAAGAGACTTTAAGGAGTTGTGTAAAAGAAAAAAGAAACAACATGAGAGGCAATGGAACAATGAGTTGGTAAAAGTAAAAGATACGAAGTGGTTTTGGAAGTTAATTAATAGATTCAGAAGAAAACGACAAGTTATAAGTGAAAAAATAAGTAAGGAGGAATGGAAAAGTCATTTTATGAAGATAATTGATAATTGAGTTCATAATGGATAGAAGTATAGAAGTAGGAGAAATAGATGTGAAAATATGGTACAATGAAGAGATAACGATGATGGAAATATGGAGAGCGATAAATAAACTGAAAGTTCGGAAAGCGGTTGGATTAGATGGTGTTCCAGGAGAGTTTGTGAAATAGCTGATCCAACAATAATTGCAAGACTAAGTGAGATTTATAATCGAATTTTTGAGATAAAGGAATTTCCCGATCAATGGAAAGAGGTGATCAATGATGATATGCCCAATTAAAAAGAAGGGAAGTGCAAATGATGTGACTAATTACAGAGGAATGAGTATTACTTCCGGTCTATATAAGGTGTATACAAGTATTCTAGAAGAAAGCCTGAAAAGATGGATAGAAGAGAATGAGTATCTTGAAGATACACAGGCTGGTTTTAGAAGTGGAAAGAGTGTTATAGAGAATAATTTTATTCTGAATAGTATAATAGAATTAAAACTGATACAGAAAAGAAAAAAGGTAATAGTATTATTCATGAACCTGAAAGCTGCCTTTGATTCGGTAAATAGGGAAATATTGTGGATAAAATTAAGGAGGATGGGTATAGAGGGTAAGTTATTAGGAAATATTATAAGTATGTATAAAGAGACAAAATGTAAAGTTAAAAGTAGAAATGGTGTTACGAAATCCTTTTGGATAAATAAGGGAGTAAAGCAAGGATGTGTTTTAAGTCCTCTGCTGTTTGTTATATTTATGAATGATTTGCGAGATTATTTGAAAAAATGTAATGAAGGTGGAGTTGTAGTAGGAAGGAAGAAAATTTTTCAATTGATGTATGCAGATGATGTGGTTATATTGGCAGAGGATGAAGAAGAAAAGGGAAGGATGTTAAAACGTGTAGAGGATTTCTTGAGAAAAAATGATTTGGTGCTAAATGTTAATAAATCAAAAATGATGGTGTTTAAAAAGGGTGGGAAAGGTAGTGTAAAAGAAAAATGGAAATGGGGAAATGAAAAGATTGAAATAGTGAAAGAATATAAATATTTGGGTATGTGGTTTACTCCGAAGAATAGTTATGGGAAACAGAAAGAAGAAATCAGTGAAAAGGCAAAACTGGCAATGAAGCAGGTGTGGTCATTAGTGAAAAGAACAAAGAACAATGATGTTAAAATTATGATAAAGATGTTTGATGTATTAGTAAAAAGTATAGTTGAGTATACAGCAGAAATATGGGGATGGGAAGAACATGAAAGAATAGAGAGTATACGAAATCAATTTTTCAAATGGATATTTGAACTGTGAAGAAGTACACCAAATTGTGTAGTCTTGACTGAAATAGGAAGAGTAAAGTTGAAGATTAATTTGGTGAGAAAAGCTTTAAAATATATCGAAAAGATTGAAGATATGCAAGAGAATAGATTGGTACAGATTTGCTGGGATGAAATTTAAAAAAATGGCTAGAGGGGATAAGGGTTATAGATGGATTGTCAAAATAAATGAAAATATTTTGGAAGAATATAGAGAGATGTGGTGGGAGGGTAAGGGGGTAAGAAAAATTAGTTTGCAAGAATTAAATTAAAAAATAATGGAGACAGTAGTGGCAAAGGAATTGAAGAAAAGGATGGAAAGAATAAATAATTCTGTATCATGTAGAATATATAAAAAAATTATGACAATACGGGAGAGGAGTGTCGTAGTATTATCTATCCGATCGAGATACTTGTCCAAAGAATCAGCAGATATAGTTGGTAAATTCTTGATTAAATGAAACGTATTAATTGCCAGATTTTTTGGAATTGTTATATTGCTTGACAGTCAATCTGTTTCAATTACGAACGTCTTTAAATTCTTTAGTGGCTTTCTTAAAGTTTTGAAGGGATTGAGTGGATTTGCTTATCGTATAAGTCTTATAACCTGCTGTTTTCTTTTCTATTTTAATTATAGTGTAATGATCCATCACATTTTGTTTAAATGCTGTGGCGTGCTATGTTTCATGTTTTATTGGAAACCACCATAATCGCTGTTGATACTATGGCATCATTTAAAAAATACAATTGGTAGTTGACATCATTGGTGGTATAAATATATGACCAGTCGAAAATTTTAAAATAATATCGGAAATCCTTCCAGTTAACATTGGTAAAAAATAGTTACTATTTCAGTCCCATTGACAAAGTGAGATTGTGCTGGACTGGGAAGAACGATACCAACCTGATTGATAAAGTGATCGAGTTTAGGAAAACTTGAAAGTTAGGGAACCGTATGAGTACAAAAGTCAGGTAGGTTAATATGATCCATTACGTTTGCAGAATTGGTAGATAATCATGTTGGGTTGTGTAAGGTTTTTAGGGCGGATGTGTGAGGTCTTACTAGTCTAATTATTAATTTAGAATTTAGATTGAAAGCCGAATTGATAATTATTCTAGTGAAGTGTAATTTAGAATAAATAATGTGACCTCCTTACGTAGCTAATAGGTCTCACACAAGCAAGGCCAATGGAAACAAGCAGGTGACAATAAACAAACAAGCTTTTAACAATAACAACAGTATAGTTTATTGACTTTGATTTATAAATTACAAGTAACAAATGGTATAGAGAATTAGAAAAAATAATTGCCTCTAATTTAGCATCCGAATTAATTTCAAGCATACCAATATGTTATTTCAACTATATCAAGAATCAATTTTGATTACTCAGTAAATTTTTAAGTTTTATATCAATGAAAATGGTTCTTCTAAAATAATTTCAAAGTATTAACTAATTCTATAGAGTTCAAGTTAATGTTTATATTAATAAGGTCATCGATACAATCTTCACAAAGAGGTTTTGTAAATTTCAGCTTAATTATATAACCAATATAGTTTGAAATTAAGGAAACATTTGGCGATTATCTTCTATATATATATAAAGAAGGATGTTTGTCTGTACGTTTTTTATACAAATCTACAGTTTTATTCTGATCTTGATGAAATTTCGTATACATGACCTTCAAAGCATGAGAAAGGTCACTGTTTACCTCAGATTTCGGAAAAATAATAATTATCGATAAAAAATTGATATTCATGGTTATGGCAGGGCATATTAATGAGAAGTATCTCATGACCAACAATGCAAGGCAAAGTTTGTGCAACAATAGGTATCAACAATGGTATCAACACGCAATGCACCAACACAAGGCAGGGATCAACAATCAATATCTCATGACTAACAATGAAAGGAAAAGTTTGTGCAAGTGTAATTATCCCGGGCAACGCCGGGTACCTCTTCTAGTCTATATATATAAAGGATGTTTGTGGGTCTGTACGTTTTTTATACAAATCTACAGTTTTATTCCGATCTTGATAAAATTTCGCATACATGACCTTCAAAGCATGAGGAAGGTCAATGTCTACCTCAGATATCGAAAAAATAATAATTATCGATAAAAAATCGATATTCATGGTTATGGCAAGGCATATTAATGAGAAATATCTCATGATCAACAATGGAAGGCAAAGTTTGTGCAACAATAGGTATCAACAATGGTATCAACACGCAATTCACAAACACTCTGCACGGATCAACAATACATATCTCATAACCAACAATGAAAGGAAAATTTTGTGCAAGTGTAATTATCCCGGTCACTGCCGGGTACCTCTTCTAGTTTAAAATAAATAAACTTAATTCATTATAATTTTAATAAAAAACCCAATTTTACGCTAGATTTTCCCATTGAATCTAGATATAACTAAATGTTTAATAAATGTATAATTTCAACAAAAATAATGTACCTAACAACGAATGCATTACATGGATATAGGCAGTAAATGTCTGAAACTGAATGATACAAATCCTCTCTAACTAGGTGAATCCTATTAAATGTAACATTCAAGTGTGTTTGAACAAAACCCTCGTGTATGTAATTAAATGTGGATGTGTGTAAAACAATAGGGTACATGATTGAAACAAGGCCATTAGACATGAAAGCGTAGCGCTTATCTGTTCGGTTGTTCTCTCTCTGCTGTTCTTCGCCTGCCGTTCTGATGATGTGATCTGAGGGCCGGCAGCAGCTCTGCCTTTCCTGGTATTGTTGCGAATCTCGATCCATTGCGTGGATCCCGTGTTGGGGGTCGGCGGTTCTGATGAAGTAGGGTCCCGCTTCTTTCTTTCTGGCTCGGCGCGAATGATGCATCTGTCGTTCGATGATGATGTCTCGGCGATTCTTCTTTTCCCTCTCTGTACTAGGATGAAGATTCCTGACTTGGGCGCGACAAGGGAATAACTAACTGGTCGATTACAGGGATAATTAATTTTATAGTGGGAATCACCACTCTTTCTTCTTATAAAACCTTCAAATTACGAACAAAAAACACTTCTCCGAGCATGAATTGCAAATTAAAGTAAGAAAGTCCATAACTGTACATAATTTGAAATTTCACGCAATTTGATCCGAAGACACATCAAACGAAGTCCGGATGAATCTAAAACATGGAGAAGGGTGCCCACATCTACAGGGTGTCCCAAAAATGACTTATGGATTTTGAAAATCAATAAAAAAAAAACGGAATGCGATAGATATGTATCTTTTGCAGCCTTATGCATAGGAAATCAGGGAATTTTATCCCACCAAATTTCAAATTTACTTAACATTTTCACCACAGGTGGCGCTGCAGGCGATCTGTAACAGGTATAGTTAAAACGGATGTCTGAAGATTTTTGCCTGAGACTGCGCCACGTTGTTGCAGCAAATGGGGGTAACATTGAAAATGTCATTGTTTAGTTTTTTACACCAGTCCTTGCAACATTTTCATACCAGTTTTTATTTTTTCATAGTTTTCAGCGCCACCTGTGGTGAAAATGTTAACTAAATTTGAAATTTGGTGGGATGAAATTCGAGGTTTTTGCTTAGGTGTTAACATTTAAGGCTTTTAGAAATTTGAAAATTTGAACTATCCAATAAGGAAGTGTTATTGTCGTTTTCGTTGCTATGATTGGTGGCCTTAGAAATAGAGATTTTTTATGATTGGCTGTCATTTAACAGAAAAAAATAAGAAAAGTCGGTTAGCCAGTGCGTTATTGTCGTTCATGGCTGATCAATTCTCAGTCTTTCCACAATGTCGGAAAAACACCGCTTCGTTAAATATTTTAGAATTAAACGAAATAATTTCACCGCCATGCCCTGAATAAATAGTGTAGAAAGAATTCTATTTGTTCAAGAGCATCGGTTAATTTTGATAATTGGGTTGGCGATAAAGGATCTATGAATAAAATCGACATGTCGGCAAAAATTGTAATCCTTTTCTTTATCGGAATTTTGCATTTAACGAAAACGATTTCGCCTTGAACATTTGTAGAATGATCATGATGACTGAACATGTTTTTACACTATTTTATAGAGGAAATAATTTAATTTATTATTCAGTTTTTTTAGATTTTAATATATAAATTACAGCCTTTTTAGGCACTATTTGATCAATTACCTACAAAATCTTCACATGTACAAGGCTCCAGTTGCCGGATTGTTTCAAATTTTTAATTTAATAAGTACGCCTATAGGCGCGTTTTAGATTATGTAAATGAATTCTTTTTTTCTCATTAGTGTGCCAGCGGAGTAATTTATTATTATTATTACTAGGGACTGCGACTCGCGGAGCGCGATAACCTTATCCAATAAAAGAGCGACGTTTTTATTGTCAAATTTCAACGTTTATTTATGGTTTGATCAGAGTAATGACTTTAATTTTTGAATTTCATCGCGCCGAACGATCCACGAAGAATGCTTATTGATTGCCAACAGTCGCGAAATCGGAAAAGCTGGGTCAATTAGAAGACCATCAATGGTTTTCACTCTTGAAAGCGCAACATACGTTAAACCAAGCCCAAATTCAGTGTCAACAATATCAATCACTGCTTTGTCGACAGTGATTCCTTGAGCTTTATGCACAGTAATTGCGTACGCCACTTTCAACGGAAACTGTTTACGTGAACAACTCATGCCATTTTTCTTGAATCCAACAGAGACAGGTGTAATCGGAACAACACTGTCATACAGACACGGACCAGTGTAGTTGTCGAACTCAACCAGTATGCATAATGGTATCTCACTAAGATGGTTTCTAGACTCTAATCCTTCTTACACGAAAAAATGACAATCTCTTTCAAAAAATTTACTATGCAAGTCTACGTAAAAAAGAATCAAGGTTACTGAGTTATTCTTATGTATTTGTTAAGCAATTTACACCTTAAATCGAAGGGTTCAAGAAGCGATGAATTAAAAAAAACAGATGACAAAAGTTCTAAGAACTCGATAAAATGGTCTCAAAAATCGATGGTGCAGAAAAAAATTTGCGAAGGGCTTCGCCATATTTTCTATGTTGAAAAATCTATTAGCGCGTGCAATTGTTTGTTTACATTTTTTTCAATGCATTTCAATGGGAACAGCAAAATGGTGATTATTCCTCGATGGCTGAACCGATTTTTAAAATTTTTATTTAGTGACCATCTGGATGGTCATGTCCACCTGTGTGCAAAATTTCATTTGTCTATGTTCTCTGGTTCAAAAGTTTTATGCGCACAAAGAATTTTGATTTTCGCCTGATAACAGAGCTTTGCTCTAATTATTATTATTATTATTCAGTTCATTTTAGGTTTTTAATAATTTAATTAAAGCTTACTTGAAGAAATTTAATTTAAATAATGTTCAACACCAATTTAAATAAAGCGTAATAAAAATGTCCTAGCATAAACAAATAATGGAAATAGGCCCAATCTCTCTTAAGCCAATACACAAGTTGCATGTGAGGATGACAAATCTGAACGACAAGTAAAAATTATGGCAGTCAATTCAAATTATTTTACGCAACGAAGTGCAGAAGTTGCTATCCCTTCAAAATTTTTATATATTAGAGAATATATGAGGTGCAGTAGATTAACTGAAATTCCCGGAGACAGAGAAACGCGACTCTCAGCGAGCCAATCAAATGGCAGAATGACCGAATGATACATAATTTTAAGACAGATAGGCAAAAGTTCAAAAATATGCATTATGACTTTCGTTTTTTCTGTGCGAATGCAAGTCGCACCGGTTTAGCTCGTAAAAGGTATTAAATATTTGATGAAATATGATCATTTTTACTAACTAATGTTTAACTGCGCATTGGCAAGCGTTACCAAAATGTCTTTTGCATGATTTATTAACCAAATCTATAGAGCTAATCATATAAAAATCCCAAGCAAATATAGTTAAAATTCAGAAAGTTATCTTTGATAAAATGAGTTGAATTTCAGTCTCCCAAAAATATACAAAACGATAAGGGCTTTTTTCCAAATTTTTATTTTTGGATCGGAGACCAGTATCGAAACTTCTTCTCCTTACGCTGACATGAAGACATATTGACTTCATATAGACTTCATATCAGCGTAAATGGAAGAAGTTGATACTGGTGTCTTTTTCAAAAATAAAAACTTGGAGAAAACTCTTTATCGCTTTGATTATTTTGGGGAGTAATTAAAATTCAACTCAGTATAACAACGATATCTTTCTGAAGGTTCACGATATTTGCTCTGGCTTTTTACCACAGTAACACTATATATTTGGCTAATAAATTGTGCAAAAGACAATTTGGCAACGCCTGTGCATGCGCAATTAAACATTATTCAGTAAAAATTCTCAAATTTCATGAAATATTTAATATTTTTTCACTAGCTAAACCGGTACGACTTACAATCCCACAGAAAAAACGAAAATCTTAATACATATTTTTGAACTTTAGCCTATTTGTCTTAAAATTATGTATCATTCGGTCATTTAGTTGTTTGATTAGCTAGTTGACGGTCGCGTTTCTCTGTCTCTACTGCACCTCATATATTCTCTAATATAAAAAAATGTTGAAGGGACAGCAACTTCTGCACTTCGTTGCGTAAAATAATTTGAATTGACTGCCATAATTTTTACTTGTCGTTCAGATTTGTCATCCTCACATGCAACTTGTGTATTGGCTTAAGAGAGATTGGGCCTAATTTCCATTATTTGTTTCCGCTAGGACATTTTTATTAAGCTTTATTTAAATTGGTGTTGAACATTATTTAAATTAAATTTCTTCAAGTATGCTTTATATAAATTATTAAAAACATAAAATGAACTGAATAATAATAATAATAATAATAATAATAATAATAAATTACTTTGCTGGCACACTAATGAGAACAAACGAATTCATTTACATAATCTAAAACGCGCCTATAGGCGTACTTATTAAATTAAAAATTTGAAACAATCCGGCTACTGGAGCATTGTACATGTGAATATTTTGTAGCTAATTGATCAAATAGTGCTTAAAAAGGCCATAATTTATATATTAATATCTAAAAAAAAACTGAATAATAATCTATATTATTTCCTTTTTAAAATAGTGCAAAAACATGTTCAGTCATCATGATCGTTCTACAAATGTTCAAGGCGCAAGCGTTTTCGTTAAACGCAAAATTCCGATAAAGAAAAGGATTACAATTTTTGCCGACATGTCGATTTTATTCATAGATCCTTTATCGCCAACCCAATTATCAAAATTAACCGATGCTCTTGAACAAATAGAATTCTTTCTACACTATTTATTCAGGGCATGGCGGTAAATTATTTCGTTTAACTATAAAATATTTAACGAAGCGGTGTTTTTCCGCCATTGTGAAAAGACTGAGAATTGATCAGCCATGGACGACAATGATGCACTGGCTAACCGACTTTTCTCATTTTTTTTCTGTTAAATAACAGCTAATCATAAAAAAATCTCTATTTCTGAGGCCACCAATCATAGCAACGGAAACGATAATAACACTTATTGGTAGTTCAAATTTTCAAATTTCAAAAAGTCTTAAATGTTAACACCTAAGCAAAAACCTCGAATTTGCTTATATAGTAGATTCTAATGGGCCTTTTTCACGTTTGCGAGATTTGAAAAATGGCGGCGCCCTGGATAGATTGAAAACGAGGCTGACTGGTCAAGCTCACTCGCAAATAGCTGCTCACACAAGGGAAAGCATGGGTCATCACTGTTGCGTCCCACTTTGTGTGAGTGATTCCAGAAGAAAAAATGCTGTAGAAATAAGTTTTCATAGTTTTCCAAAAGACAAAAACATAATGAAGAAATGGATAATTAATATCAGAAGAGATCCTGGCAATAAATTCAACGTAAAAATATTATAAATACTTTTAGCCCTATATATTTTCTTTCCTATTTTCACCCAAACAATGATCTATATGTTTTCATCTATATATTTTGCTGTGCAAATGAAATGATCTTATTTAATTTTAATTTTTTAGATTAATAAAGAGACAGCTGTCTGTTCGCTACATTTTAACCCAGAAGATTATAGGCATTCACTTACAGGGTTACGATTACTTAAAAAGGGGGTTATTCCAAGTAAATTTGCTTGGAGTAAAACGCCCGTGTTGCGAAACAGATCAATAAGACTGAATAAGACTAAAGTATTATCACCTAAGAAATGTCAAAGTAAATTTTTTGATTTTAAAATCGTATTCATTACTTTTATTTATTATCTCATTAATTAATATAAAAATTTGATATGCCTAATACTAAATATAAATTATTATTAACAAATATTTTTTATATATTTTAACAAGTGAAATTAACTGAAATTTTATTTCATTATTTATTAATATTATTTTTGTTAATAATTTTTATTTTTTGCTTTTATTATTTGTTATAATTTATGTCATTGTGTCATGATATATAATAAAATTTTATTTATATCTGGGTGCAGGTAAAGTAAATATTATAAATGTACCAGCACCAACATGTGATCATATTTATAACAATCCATTTGATGAAAGTAACACCTCAGTTGACAATGAAAATGAAGTGATTGAAGAAGGAACTGAAATTTGTGCTTTAAATTCTGACAGTTCTGATTTATCTTCTGGAAATTGTGACTTATCTCTTGAAAGCAATGAATCAAGGCAAGCTGATGAAATTTTTGCACTGAAACACCAACTAACAAAACTTGAAGATTTTGCTTAATGAAAAAGATGAGAAAATCCAGTCATTGTTGAAATTAAAATTTTGTTTGGAAAATGTAATTGGAAATGCTATTTTAGTAAGATTTTATACTGGTTTTGGAAGTGAAAATGTTTTAATGCTTTTCATTCAAAAAGTGATTGAAGGTGCAAAACAATTAAATTATGGAAATAAAGCTACTTGGAAAAAAAGTGGGGATCGAATAATCTCAAAAGAAAATGAGGTTTTCATCACACTCATTAGATATAGACAAGGACTTCTGATTCAGGGTTTGGCTTACAGACATAATACGTCAGCAGCAACAATTTCGAGAATTATACATTCATGGACAAATGACTTGTACATTTTGCTTGGTTCAATTCATATATGGCCTCCCAATGACATGATATGTAAAAGCATGCCTCAATCTTTTAAAGAATCATATCCAAAGACTACAGTAATTTTGGATTGTACTGAAATTTTCATTCAGCAACCCAGTTCATTATTGCTGCAGTCAAAAATGTATTCAAATTACAAGAATAATCACACATTAAAGGGACTTGTAGGAATTGCACCAAATGGTGCAGTCACTTTTATTTCAAACCTGTTCACTAGAAATATATCCGATGGTGAAATTGTTAAACAATCAGGAATTTTGAACTTATTAGACAGGGGTCAGGAGGTCATGTGTGATAAGGGATTTCGAATTGATAATTTATTAGCACCTCTTGGAGTTTCTTTAAATGTCCCTCCATTTCTAGGTGGTCAAAAGCAAATGTCTGCGGATGATGTAGCTAAAACTCAAAAAATAGCCCGTGTAATTGTTCATATAGAACGGGCAATTAGACGAATTAAAGAAAATCATATATTTGATAAAAAGATTCCTTTAACAATGATAGGAAATATAAACCAGATATGGAGTGTTTGTTGCCTTTTAATAACTTTCCAAGGTTTCCTAAACACTGAAACTACTAAACTCTAAATCTGATAAATATTTCCTGTTGGTACCAAATCAATGATAATGATATTTATTCTGAATTTTTGAAGTTTAATGAGAACATGTTTTTGCTAATATTTGATGTTCATTATTTGCTATAAAAATAAATAATAAAGCAAGATTGTTTTTGTAATTGCATTTATTTATTCGACAAGCTTACCAAGTGATAATTGAAAAAATAATAGTCCAGTTTTCTTTTCAATTCTTCAAATCTTGCTTCTTCAAAATAAATTTTTTCCACGTTCATTTCTTCTTCACAATAAACAAAGAAATCGCACCATGAAACACCACAAATTGCCATCTGTCCTAATATTTGAAAATAATAATCATGGTTACATTTTAATTTCTTGTTCTTATCCAGATAATCCACTTCTGTTGGTGATGATTTTGTAGGACTCTTTATTTCTAAAATTCCAAATGGAGAATCCTCTTCTGGATCATAAATTAATCTGTCAGGAGACGCACCTAACCAAGGACAGTTAATATTGATGACAAATCCGCATTTATAAATATTTATTGATTTTGCCAAAACTTTTTGATACAAGTTGTAGGCTTCAACAGCAGCAGGTTCCATTTCTAGGCCTCTCTTCATGGCTGGTGTATGACGAAAAGTGCGAGTTAAGCAGTTATACAATTTATTGACATCCCTGGACTTGAAAATTGTGCCAAATTTTGATGCTGTTAATCGGTTTTGCCTCACTTTATGCCATAAATCACACTTTGACTGTTCCTTAGTTTGATTTTGGATGTGAATAGCTTCTTTATCTGTTATAATTAGTGTTCTGAAAAACAAACTTTTTTTTTCATTTAATACCACATTTAAAGTAGGAAATAATGAAAATGACTGATTAATTGGGAAAGAAGGTACTTCTACCAAATAATCAGTGAGAATTATGTCATCTGATTTGTTTTCAGACACTAGATGATAAGATAAAATTGAGCCATGGGGTGCTGATGTACCCTGTGATTGTTGCAATAAAGTTGTTGGAACAATGTGGTTAATATCCGCATCATAGTTTTTCATTTCTTCCAGCGAAGTAACAATTTCTGGATTTGGCAATGGCATGCTTGCTGGAATTCTTAATTTAGATTTCACGCATCTGCTTGTTGGACTGTAAGTAGACTTCATAACCTGAATATCATTAATTCGCTCCGACATTAAGCCTTCTGTTCTGGGTTTGTGCCATGCTTGTGGAAGAGATGTGCAAGTAAGCACAATAGGAAACCTTTCCAGACCTAGAGCTTTGCAGTATGCAACTTGATGAAGAAGGCCAAGAGCATGATGAATCGGTGAGTTCAGGTTGTGTTGGTTTGAAAATAATCTGGTAAACAAAGTAAATCAATAAAGGTAAATAAATTACATTTTCCACTCGAAACTGAACATAAAAAGTGAACACTTTTTTTTCAGAATTGCTATGTTAAATTTTCAAAAATTGTTAAATTAAAAAAAAAAAAAATTTTCTTTCTAAAATTACCATGAAGATTAAACATGGTAATTCTTATAACGGTTTTTCTATAATTTTTTAACCTGATTTGATTATCAGTAAACAATCAAATTTGTTTGAATGATACTTCTAGAAAGCACAGTTCTTTAAAAGAATATACTTGAACTGCATACTACTTAGGTATTTTAACTAATACATTTGAACTAAATACAACATATATACTGTTGAGTGTGCAATGAACATTAATTTATTTTTAATGAATTTAATTTTATTCCTGTTCACCTTAACAGAATGAGGTAATTCGTTTTTCCGCATAGAAGGATAACATTTTCCTCTTAGAATCACAACATTGTCATTTTCAGCAACTATAACAAAAAAAATGAATTAATTTTTTATTCTTTTACTTTTAATTGATTCGAGTATAAGTACAGAGTACGTTTCTTACATTTTCTGAATGATATCTGCCAGCCCGTCGTGTTTATCCTGTGGATTAATTACTTATCATATATATTTAATAATAAGTTATTTACCATATTATAGAAATCATTTTGATATTAAATTCACTAAGGGGGGAAAATCGCGAAAGTCCCTGCCTGTGAACATTAACATAGCCGCCCATCGTCTGATGTTTACCACTACGGGATTTTCGCGATTTTTTTCCTTTGTAAATTTATTAAAAAATGATTTCTATAATTTGGTAAATAATGTACATATTACAAAGAGGTGATACGGTATTAAATTCAGAGCATAAACGAGACGGGCCTGGCAGATATCATTCAGGAAAATTAGAGGACTCTAATCCGTCCGATTTGACTTTATGTACCTTCACATTAATGGATATATGACTCCACAAACATCTTATAGCCTTTTTCCAGATTTCTCCCAACAATTTCTTCCACATCCTTTAATGATACTTGTGGTAATGCATTTATAAATGGGCTGAATACGAGCTCATTCCTTTGCGCCATGATCTCGTTGACATGTCAGCCTCGTTTTCGAACAAGCATGGGCGCGGCCATAATCTCGCGCTTTCTCGTTTGAAAAAGGCCCATTGCAGGGTAACAGGGTATTTTTACATTTACTGAAAATGGCATTGAATTGTGTTGAAAATCCTGTATGTTATTAAAAAAAAACTTCCTTACTGATCTCCTATTGGCCTTCGGGACAAAACCTTCGACGAAATATATGCTGTTTACATGCTGTTTACTACCCTGAAGTTTCAGGATAATTCGTCAAGTATTTTTCTAGATATTGGACAAAACGTCTAAAATGGAAAGTGTCTTATTACTTTTGGGTAGTAGTGTAAATAAGGTGTTGGAAAAAAGTATAGGGCCGGGATGAAAACGGAAATAAAAGTAGCAATCCATGCTGATTTTGTTGTTTTTTATAGACGTGAATTAGATGATACAAAACTTTGTTTCCAGGAGCATTTAGCAACGAATAAGGAATCAAATGCAGATTAACAGCCATTATGCCAACCTGCTTTTGCAAGGTGGAAAAAAGTTTAGAGTCGTCCACTTTATTGCTTATTTTATTAGTTGAAAGGATTATTTAAGGTGATGAAAGTATACAGCAATGTCATATGAGAGCATATAACACACTGTTTGTGTAATATAACACCAACATATAATATGCCAAAAGGGCAACATCTCTCAGATTATGAAAGAGGGCAAACTGTTGCTCTTAAGGGATGCGGAAAGTCTTGTTATAAAATTGCGAAAGAAATTAAACGCTCCAAGTCAGCTGTTAGCAAACTTCTCCAAAATCCAGATAAACATTGAATAGCACCCAGAACTGGCAGGCTAAGTGCACTTTCCGCTCGCCAGACGTCAAGAATAAGAAGCCTTGTTCGTCATCAGCACCTCTCTTCTTCGCAGATTGTTGCCGAACTAGATTTCTCGTGCACTAGTAGAACTGTACGAAATGTGTTGTATTCTTCTCCAAATCTGCATTACTCAAAAATGGAAGGAAGACCGCCTCTGACAGCAGCTCATCGTGAAGCGCGTGTGGCGTTTGCTAAAAAAATACGTTACGTACGGTGACAAGTGAAAGAATGTTGTGTTCTCAGTCAAGAAGTTCAACATGGACGGACCAGATGGGTTCAAGTACTACTGGCATGATATACGAGATGAAAAGGAATTCTTCTCAAAGAAACAGTTTGGAGGTGACTAAGTAATGACTTGGGGAGGGTTTGCTGCTGGCGGAACTACACCTATTGCATTCGTATCACACCGGAGTGATTCCATTGCATATCAAGATATTCTGGCGGATATTCTGCTTCCATAAGGTCCGTTCATAATGGAGGGTGAATAGACTTTTCAGCAGGACAATGCTGCGATTCACAGCTCTGCCTCAACCAAGGACTGGTTTGACGCTAATTCTGTGATGGCTCTACACTGGCCACTCCGGATTCCAGATCTCAACCCAGTGGAGAACATTTGGGGAATCTTAGTGCGCTCTGTATACAACAATTTCCGTCAGTACAATAGTAAAGAAGAATTGGAGAACAGAATCACTGCATCAAGGCAAGACGTTGATCAAGGAGTGTTAGTGAAACTCAGTGAATCAATGAAAAACAGATTAATAAAGGTCATTGAGAAAAAGGGTGCCTTTATTGGGTATTAAACGTGAGACTCTAAACTTTTTACCAACTTGAAAGTGGTTAGCTTAGGATAATGGCTGTTAATTTGTATTTGATTCCTTAGTCGTTGTTAAATGCTCCTGGACACAACATTCTGTATCATCTTATTCACGTCTATAACAAAGCAACAAAATCAGCACGGATTTGCTACGTTTACTTGCAGTTTCATCCCTGCTCTATACTTTTTTCTAGTATCTTATGTAGCTTTATCAATTGATGTACAGTTAATGATATAATTTTCATATTTAATTGTTCTAAATTAATATTCCATAAATTCTAGGCATTTAGAGTTGGTAATTATCTGCTTTAGTCCACGAGAAGCAGCAGAAATCAATAGTGAACTTAAATCATTTGAAGGTGAGGAATAGGAATAGTTAAAGTCTCATTGTTAGATCGCCTATATTTAATCACTGGTTTCTGGCAGCATAGTTGTCCATAGGTACAGTCTATTACAAAAGCGTTTTCATTTGCTTGACAGGAGTTGAGCTAACCGAAGTTAATCGATTATATAGTCTAGTGGTTTGCACGAACATCGTAGAAGTTTAAAATGGATTTGGGCGCCCAGAGTGGAAACAGGGATAAGGATTTGGGCGCCCAGAGTGGCGTCGGCGAATTACAGTACTTTTAACTGAAAAGATTAATCACTGCTTTTTATTTCAGTGAGAAGACTTTTAGGATGAAATATTTAAATCACTTCTTAAAAACAGAGCAATTAATATTTAAGAATATCTCAAGAATGTTCGATGAGGGTTTATCCTATGCCAAGCCTCAGATATTTAAATTATTGATGGAAATAGGAACGAAAATTCCACAGCCTGAATTCGAATCTGGAACCTTCGAAGAGCTGAAGTTTCCCGGTTCGAATCCAAGCTATGGAATTTTCTTTCCTATTTTTATCAATAAATATTTAGTTTATTTATTTATTTTTTTTACATTTCGAACATTGATATTTTTACTTATTACTTTTTAAATTTTGTAATATTTTGATTCCGAAATTGTTCATGCTGCCATATATTATGTTTATATTTTATAAGGTAACGAAATCCATTGCAATATAGCGTATTATAAATAGCATGTAGTATAATGCATAAATAAAAGATACTGCATAGTTATACAGGGTGATTCAGATCGTGTGTAAAACATTATAGGGGGGTAATATAGAGGTCAAGGTAAACACAAAAAATTCCTATGAACATGTGCCCGAATTTGAATGATAACTGAGATATAAACAGAAATAAAAATGCCGCCACCAAGATCAACAAGTTAATAACTCAGGTTCTATACAGCCTAGATTAATGAAATTTGGAGGAATGACAGGGTACATAAGACTGTATACCGTTATAATTTGATCGAATTTCAAGGACAAGTTTCCGAGTCACGCAGTCAAAATTGTAACAAGTGCTGGTTAGTACTCACAAGTGAACACGTGTTATGATTTTGAATGAGTCACTAGGAAACTTCTTGTTGGAATTAGATCAAATTTTAACAGTATACACGGTTTTATGTACCCCGTTATTCCTCCAAATTTCATTAATCTAGGCTTTACAGAACCTGAGTTATTAACTTGTTGATATTTTTGGTGTCATTTTTTTTTCCATATCTCAATTATCGTTCAAATTCGGGCCCATGTTCATAGAACTTTTTGTGTTTACCTTGACCTCTATAGTACCTCGTTAAATTGTTTTGCACACGATTTGAATCACTCTGTATATACATTATTTTTTCCGTCGTGGATGAGAATAAAATTTTGTTTGCTGCTACGTTATTTTTTTAACCATAAACCCAGAAGATTTTTCATTTGAAAAGATTGGTAGTTATTCCCTATTAAATACCATAATAGATTTATATTTTATATATTATTATTGTGTTAAATCTGCAGCAAACATGAAATTAATTTTCTACTACTGATTATTGCTTGAAAAACATGAAATGATTTAATTCCTGCATTCGCCATTATATTGTTGAGCGTGTTTTGCCAACTTATCGCTTACTTCCTCGTGTAGTTTGCACGTTATTAATCTGCATTTGTGCTAAAAAATAATAACATATATTGGTTTATTAATAAGAAAGAAAAACTTTCCTAATAAAGGCTCAAACTTAGATTTCCATTAAAACAGTTTGACGTCACTCATTATGCCTACATATCCTTGTTGATAAGAAATAATAAATGGCATCATCTAACGTGATTCATACTCCACTTCTTGCCTGGACCGATTAATCTCGCTGGTTTAATGTATTGTAAGGAAGCTGAACATCATTCACCTAAGTGAAAACTCTTTTGGAATTGGGTGTACATAGGATGGGCGATATATACCAGAGATCGCGATCCAAGTATTATTCAGGAAGCATTTTGTGACATGCCATATCAGTTTGGTCTTATTCGTCTTGTAGAGGTTTTGGATGCGTGTGTGTTTGTGCTGTGTTGTTTACTAGTTGTCAATTTTTAGTTATTTCGGTTTTTGTCTTTTGGAAATTGAAGCATACAACCTTGCTGTGGTGAAGTTTTGTTCGTTATGATGCTTGATTGTTGTAGTAGTCATAGTTTATATTATACTTATTTCGTTTTTGTTTGTTGGATTTAGCACAACCGTTGACGTGGTGTTTGCCTAAGCGACGGCGTTCGCGGATTGTTGGGGCTGTCATTGTTTTCTCGGGAAAGATTTTTCGAGAAGATGATGACAGCCTCCCATATCATGGTTGCATTATTTTACTGCGTGTTTTAAAAATAATTTCTTTTTTTGGTCTAGAAGCGAAGAGATGATGTTGTGTGCATGATCTAGTGTACATGATCTAGTGTGAGGAATGCAGCCAATGGCATCGGGCAGCCATGGTGAATATAGAACTGGTAGTCGTAGCAACATAAGTTTTGCTTTTGAATTATGCTTGCAGTACCAGTGAAATATATGACTGACCTGGCTAAAACATCGCTTGCAGCTTCCCAGTAATTAATTTGATTGTTGTTGTTAGTGAAAGTTTTTTTTTAACGAACAGGCATAAATTTAGCGCCAGTGTAAGTCCAGATCCTGTGCCCGTTGCCCAGGTAAATTCACTGGGCGAACCAGCCAGCAATGTGTGCGAATATTGATGACTTCAGAATGGTGAGCGGTCTTGACTTTTTTTCTTTGCGCGACCAGGAAAAAAGGGGTGAACAGTAAGCGGTATCAGCATTGAACAGAGTAATTTATGGTTGGAAAAGCATTACCTCGTAGAGAGGTCAACTAGCAGAACAATAGTGGGGGTGGGGTGTGTTTTTCTCCCAAGGCTCAACCCAGCAAGTACTGTCAGTTTCGTGTTGTGCGGCATTATAGGGAACTAATGTGTCCGATGAACATGCTGTTTAAGAATTAAAGTAGCTCATAAGAAGTTTAGCTCTTGAATAGATAGTAGCTCATAAGAAGTTTAGCTCTTAAAGTAGCCCTTGTGCCTATAAGTGGGTTGAAGGGTGCAGTAGATGCACTAGCGCCTGGCCATGTAGGAATGGATTGTGGTGGCGCCTCTGTCTTCTGAGCTTGGGACGACGCTGAATACAGCAGTTTATGCCGGGACAGTAAGCGTCTAGTTGTGAACCGGAGTTTCTAAGTGGGGGAACGAGCCTCCAAGGGTTCCTGTGTCTTCCCCTTGTTGCGAAAACGGAGACACATGGCGCGAGCTGAGTATCAAAACAAGGAATATTAGATTACTTGTTCTGCCCATGATACAACCCCTCCAAGAAAGTATGGAATACATACACAGTGGATGACACAATAATATAACACTTTCGTGACTAAGCAATTTATTGTATCAGAGGTAACACTGAGGCGAATTTTTGGCGAATGTGGCCGTGTTTTATCATATGCAATTGCCAAAGGTTATGAAAGATCACACGTAGGAAATGAAACAGCAACTGCCTGACACCCCTGCAGTCAATTAAATATGGAATATGCGATTGGTCGCCAAAAAATTTGGAATAAGTAGAAACTATGCAACTAAACCGTAATGGAATCGACTTTGGTTAAGCTACACTTTGTATAAATGGGTGAGACCATGGCTTATTGTGCTTCATATTCAATTTGTGCTCGTATTTTTCAATAACTACTTGTCTGATCATGGCACCTGTAAAAGAGCTTTCAGACGACATAAAAATGAAAGTAGTCAAACTCTTAGTGGATGGTAAGAAGCAATCTGAAGTGGCGGAATTATTGAAATTAAACCAGGGAACGATTTCCAAAATTTGGAAAAAATATTGGACAACGGGAAATGTAAAGAATGTTCATCGATCTGGAGCCCCAAGGAAAACATCTGCCAGGGTTGACAGACGATTGAGAGCTATCGTTAAGGGCAATAGAAGCGTTACTGCTGCACAAATAAACAAAGAATGGCAGCGAGGTGGCATACATGTATCCAATGAAACTGTAAGAAAACGATTAAAAGACATGGGATATAGCTTTTGCAAGGCTAAGTGTAAACCCTTCATGACGAAGACGCATAAGAAACAACGTTTGAGTTGGGCAAAAGAGCATCAAGCTTGGACTCTAGATGAAATTTCCTACCTCAATCATGATATGGGGCTGTATTTCGGCTCGTGGACCAGGACAGCTATGTATTTTAAACACTACTCTTAATGCAGATGTCTGTTGCGAGTTTATTGAAGGCTTTATAGTCCCAACTATTGAACAGCAGTTCCCTGAGGATGACAATGTTACATTCCAGGACGATAACGCGTCGTGCCACAGAGCCAAAAAAGTGGTGGAGTTTTTGAAAACTAAAGGGATTAAGCAACTGCCATGGCCTCCCAATAGCCCTGATATCAATCCCATTGAAAACTGTTGGTGGAGACTGAAGCAACTAGTACACAACGAACATCCAACAACAAAACAGGAACTGAAGACTGCTGTACTCGGTGGGCAAACATCGACACCGAGTACTGCCGTCAGTTAATAGAATCCATGCCCAGCAGAATCAGAGCGGTAATTAAAGCAAGAGGAGGTCCCACACAATACTAAGTAGGTTTGAAAACTCCATATTCCAAAATTGTTTGGCGACCTATCTCATATTCTATAATTCTTGATTGCAGGGGTTTCAAGAAGACGCTGATGTATTTCCTAAGCATCATATTTCATAAAGTCTAGTGATTAAATTTCAAATATCAGGACCACATTAACATATAATTCATCTTAGTGTAACAATTGAAGAGAATAAATTGCTTAGTCACGAACGTGTTATATTATTGTGTCATCCACTGTGTATGTATTCCATACTTTCTTGGAGGGGTTGTACAACATGTTGAAAGTCAATATCCCGTTTCCGAGATTGCTTAAATGGCACAGGCGTGAGTCTAGCACAGAACAAGGGGGGTAAAAAGAGAATAAGTGGCAATTGCCATTGACTTATGTAATTAATTTTAGGAAGTTGATCTGAATTGTTGCAACATTTAGACGCTTGTTTTATTGTTTTTTAAGTTACTGAGGGGCCCCTCCACTAATGCAAAGTTGACCGCATTGTAGACTGTATAATTAGCCTGTGTGCTGTGGTATCCATTGTAGTGTAAGAGGTTCTATGTGTGTTGATTAAAAGTGTCTGTTTTTTTTACTTGAGAGTTCGTGTCAATTATTACGCCCTTATACTATGCCCGAAGCCCTGACTCACCCACCCTTCGTGGTGACCTAGATGTTTTCTTAAATTTACCCGCAGATGTTTACCCGCAGGGTGGGCTTGTCACAATTTAATGCTTAGGCTTTCCACTCCTTTGTCACTTTCAAAATTGAGATGAAAAGATTTGATGGTTTTAGACACTAGTGCTAGAACACCGCCGCCAGGGGTGGGGCGGTCAGATTGGTATAGGTTATTTCCGAGAAAAGTGATGATTTGATTTGGACATTCTGTAATAATACATAAAGATTCATTAGTAGAGAGATAATACATGATTCTGTAATAATACATAGAGAAGCCGTAGTGATACGTAATAACATATGTAGGTAGTCAAGTTTATTTAATACAGAACGAACATTAAGGAATATGGTGGTAATGGTCCTTGTTTAGAGGTGAAGTGGTTGTTAGGGCATGGAATTCCACCTATAAGTACCAGGGTCATGCCAGTAGAAGGGTTTAATTGAAATGCCTGGTGGCCATAAAGTTTCACTAATACACTCTGCCAGAATCATTTTCATAATGCGAGCAAACATGAAAGAGGAAGCATTTTCGTCTCGGGTGGTCCATCTACCACACTTGATTATATAGATGCCGTGATGGCGTAATTGTGTGGCCAGTTTTTCACATAACATTGCCTATTTTAAGTCTAATCATTCACGTTGCCTATTTTATGTCTAATCGAACATTGGTTTTTTAATGGGTATAGACCATGTTCTCGTAACCCATTTTTATTTGGACTTAGCTTTACGTAAGTATCAAGAAAATGATTTCTAGACTGGAAAGTTAGCTAATTTATTAGTGGATTAGAGATCTGAGATAGATGGTCGGTAATTGTATGATCCTTTGTAAGATGTGGTTTCGGCATCGGAATTTGCTGATGGTCATTTGCTACTTTCTTTACTATTTGGGTGTTCTCACAGACACCAGGTTTATTTAAAGGATCCGTTTTATAAAATTTGTAATGATATATTTGTTTTTTTCTAATTCAATAGTGGGCCTTTCAGAAATAATATCGCGTATTGGGTTGGCTTGTGATTGGCTTTCAACTGACGCAGCAATGTTTGACTGGATATTTTCAATTTTTGAGCTCAATAGGTTCACTAATGCTTCATCAGTAGTAGTCATTAATGCACTTAATTCTGTCATCATACTATCTATTAATTCCTGAATCATTATTTTTGTTGATCCATGAGACCATTAATACGAGAGGAGATCAAAAAGTAAGTTCCACTAACTCGCCGCAGGAGCGCGCTGTGTGCCGCAATCTTGGGCAAAGCGGAGCAAGGGACATTAACTGCGCAGACGTCGGATAGGACGGTTGCTGTGGTTTCCCGTCGTGCTTTGTGTCACTAGCGGGCTATAAACAATGGTGCGTCAACTGGATGTCCACTCCAAACTTGAGGTGCGAGCAGCAATCCGATTTCTATGGGCCAAACGGGTGAATTGCACGGACATTCATCGTGAAATCACTGCTGTATATGGAAATTGAGCACCGGTGTGATTTTGTTGCACGATAACGCAACACCTCATAAGGCCCGCCAAACATGCGAACTGCTGCAGCGATTCAAGTGGGAGGTTTGGCAACATCCTCCATACAGTCCCAACTTAGCGCCATGCGACTTTCATCTTTTCGGTAAGCTCAAAACGGAACTCGGTGGACAACGATTTCGAAACGATGAGGAGGTGAAAGCGGCTGTCATCGTGTGATTACAAAGCACTGGAGGAGATTTCTATGCATCCGGAATCGAAAGTTGGTTGATCGTTCGGATAAATGTTTAAGGTCTTTTGGGGACTATGTAGAAAAGTGAACCTACATTGTATGTTGCTGTAGCCGTGTTGCTTTTGTGTAGGTGGTGTAATAAATGGCCATACCGTGGAAGTGCAACTTACTTTTTGATCCCCCCTCGTAATTGCAGTTATGATATTATTATTATCATGAGATTGTATTTTTTGACTTGATGCCATCGTTACGGAGTTTTTAATATAATCATTTAGTAGATTTAAATGTGATGGATATTCATGTTGAGAATTGATTATTCGTCGCAAGGCATTCGATAAAAATCCTTTGAGGTTGGACTCACATGGAGGTTCAGAGTTGTCACACAGATGGTGTTAGTCAGTGAGGCTTCATCGTGCAGTTTTCCTTGTTCTGTGGATTCGATAACAGTAGCTAGTTTTTGAAATTTACTCATGATTGCATTTTTGTGATTGCTGTATTTTGCATATGTTAGTCCTAGATCGTTCAAGTACCATTTGGTGCAAGTGGTCGATTATATCTGTCCAATTTTTAGTTGTTACACACATATCGGTGTTTAGGTCGACTGCACTCTTGGTCGCCATTTTTGGTTAATGTTAACTAATTGCACATCGTGCGATGTCTGATCATGCGACCGAAGTAAATGAAACTTTTACGAATTCAACCATCACTGGTTAGCTATCTACTGTGATTAAATAGAAAAGCGGGTATATATCAGTTCGTTAGAGGGGAAGTCTGGGGGACACAGCTACAGCTCCCCCAGTCTTTAAAAAACAAATTCATTTGCCTTGGTCACATGATTAGTCATCACACGATGTGCAGATAGTTAACATTAACCCCATTTTTTTCTATGGTGCCATTTTTTTTACACTTTTCATTCAGTCATTACCTCATCAAAAAGTGTTACATTAATGATTTTAAATTCATTTTAAAGTTTTAATAATTTTATTTTTCCGATGTTATTTCGCACTTATGGACACTTCTTATAGAATGAAGTGTAAATTCGTCGAGTTTCTGTAGTCGCGGTCTGCTTCATTTCGATGCAAGTTGCTCCTTGGACAGGGAAATTAGCTCACTCTCCCATTCGTTGTTGTTGTACGGAGGGTTGATTCAGATAAAATGAGACGACTTTGCAGTTCTGTTACGATGGTGTAATACCATGGCGCCACCATCGGTTGTGTTCGATGTGAGAACCACGTTGTTGGACTATCGCCCGGCACCGTAATTTCCACTGAAGTGGGCTGAGTTTGAGGGACTCCATGGGAAGTTCGTTCCACACCTGCTGACACACTCTCCATAGCCCATCAACGGTTCTTGGTCGGCGACTTCCGAGCCGTCGTTTCAGGAGACCAAAACCATAGAATGCGTCAGGAGATTTCACAGGCACATGAGAGAATGGAATAACTCGTATGCCCGCCTCCTGTTCCATCTTCCTGTAGTAAGCCACAGATGACTTGGCAGTGTGGCTTGATGCCTTGTCCAAACGTTTGATTGCTCACCAGGGTACAGATGTGGGATATCTGCCGATATATGTGGTTCATTACATTAATCTGGATGTAAGCTGCACTAATTTTACAGTTTCCAGGAACTCGACGAATCGTGAGCAGTCCACGTGAGCAATATCCGGCAACCACCATGAAGCCCTTTGAAAACCTTTCCTTGCACCTTCGGACAAAATCGGACCTGGCCTTGCCCCCTCTTTCGCGATAGTAAATTGCCCTGGGTTTGTTGGTGTCATTGAGGTAAACCAAAGCTTCAAATAGACAACCCAGTTCTATTAGTCACCTGCAAGATGGTTTTCATACAGTTTTCTGGTGTTGGTGAATTGTTCCTGCACGTGCCTGGCCGACAGTCTGTGACTGCGCGCTTTATAACTTCGCTCCAGCCCAAGATTGTCATCAATTATTCTGGAGACTGTTGCCTGTGAAATTCCTTTCCTTTGGGCTAGACGTCTCTTTGTGGGGGGATTTTCTTTCAGCACTTCAGACTGGATTTCTCGCACCACCTGAGCTGGGCGTGTTTGCTGGGGTTTGTTTCTGGTCTGCTTCTCTGCTCGTCCACGTTCATCAGATGGTCGCAATTTGTACTTTTTGATTCTTTGACCCACAGTAGCTTTGGATACCACAATACCATTTTGTTTGCATAATTCCACAATACACGAAAGACTGAAGTTAGCGTCGGAATGGCCAAACATATACCCTTCCCAAAAAGCTGTGATTTTTGAAGCCATGTTTCAGCACGAAATGTCCCAAATAACAGCAACAAGCCTATACAAAGCTAATCCCCATGAATAGTGGACAAGTCATGCAAATCACATTCCGTGAAGGTCATATGCGGCGTTTAAAGTCGTCTCATTTTATCTGAATCAACCCTCCTTATGTGCATCTTGTAAGTAATCTTTCTTGAAATGCCAATCATTGCTGCTCTTCGTGTTCTGTAAGTGATTTTTATAATGCTTTCGGATAAATAGATTGTTCTTTGTCGTTATGGGCCTTGGAATCTGTCGGGCCATTGACCCATATTGCGAATATATACAGGCATTTACTAGTACTCATTGATCTACTTTCTGGTTGGGTTGAAGCCAAGCCTGTGTCCAACGTAAATCAGCAAGCCACGATTGACTTTATAAGCACTACCATCCGAAAGTTAGGGGTGCCCGCTTCCATTTTACACAACAAGGCTATGTGTGTCACGTGTCAGTCAAACAAAATGTTATTTTACTTAATTATTGGAAATTGTCAATTTTCCACCCAGAGGTTATTGACTGTTACAGGAAGTGGAAAGAGGAGCGAAACGTTTGATCTTAATGCAAAAATTTAATTAACATTAAAAATAGAGATACAAGCGAATTTCGAAATTTGAAGTTGCTATAAAGTTAAATTTAAACTTTAGCAATTAGAAAAAAATAAAGTTGTAGCAGAGTTGCTCAATCTAATGGTGTGTCCAGGCATATGTCCTGAGGTTTGTCCAGGTGAACGTGTGAATCAATGTCCAAGTAAAGGTCTGGCTTCGGTCTAGGAATGTGGGCCACCATATCACAGGAGAATGGCGACCGTAAATGGTTTGTCGATGAGGAGACCAGAACTAGGTAGGATAGAGACAGTAACAGAATTAATCTTATGCTATTCAACTCTCATAAGCAGGTGAGAACATTAATCAGTCACTTCTATCAGATAACAAAGTTTAAGCTAATATTTCTTCTAAAAATTTACACTTAACCTAATAAAAGGCAGTACTCAGCGGGACTCCGTCGAAAGCCAAGCGCGGCCCACCAAGTGAGATCTCACTTTGCTGGCGCTTGCTTGCTACGATGACGTTCCTCTCGCTGGCCCGGTTGGGCACCCCTCGGAATACTGGAATTTGTCTTAGGTTGGATGGTGACTTGCCCGCCGATGCCTGGGCTCGGTTAATGATGTCGTCGAGGCTGTCACCACGACAGACCTCTGCATCTCAATTTACAATCGGATTCGTATCACCTCAGTTGTGGGCTTTAACCTCCGGGAAATACATCACGGTTGGCGAGAAATTGGAGACCTCCGGACGTGGACCTATGTCAGGTTGCTTCTTGTCCCTTTGCTCCTTGATAGGTATGGTAAGTGGGCAGCCTTGCTCGCAATTACGGATCTCGGCTGGATTGACCTCAACCGCCTGCGTGGGAATTATTAAGCTGGAAATGTTTACAATTTGAATTATAAAAGTCCGTTGACCTTGCCTTAAATAATCTTTTGGTCATAGGCGAATTAAAAGGTCCTCCTTCCGTATGACACACTCGGGCGTTCACTTTCTTCTTGGATGATCTGCAGTTGTCTGCCCAGCGAGGGCTCATCTCGATTTCTCTCTTCTCTGAAGGCATATCTCGTGTCATGGGGCGCCGAAGTTTTTTCATATAGCGCATATCTGAGAGAGAGTTAAACCCTTTATCACTACAGGAAATTTTTTACGGAAACAGACTCACGTTCTGAACCATCCTCGTCATTTGCACATGCTATGTTCAACTGGGCTAAATTCGGCTCCGTCGTGCTTGCCTTGGTCAGCATGGAGTTCTTTTTCCTATCGGGTATGCCGGCGAACTCTATCTAAAAACTTCTCTCTTCTCGCTATTAAACGCGTTTTTAATTGCCCGATTGACTATGCAATTATGCAACACCAATCGGGATTCAGTTCATGGTTTCGCTGTTTGAAGGAAGTTTCTACTTTTCGGGAGAGTACGGGGCTTCAACGCCGCTTTTTTTGTTTGCTCCGATTTCCTTTTTTTAATTTTCCTTTTCATATCGCTATTTTCAAACTTCTTTCCACTCCGGCGATATGACAACATTTTTCAATGCTCCGAAAATCGTTGATGCTCTCTGAGATTTGGGGGTTCAAGACATCAGCTCAGTTTCTTACTGGCCGAAAAACAATCCGGCCGAGAAGTATATGGGGTTGGGACACATTAATATGACCACCTCTCCTCAAACATGTTTGAACTGTATGGTATGCAGACCAAAAATTACTGCATATCATTAACAGCTGACAACAGCAGACGTGTAGTAGCATCCGTTAACACAGCAATTGTCGCCGTCATGGGCAGAGCAAGTAACCTCTTGGACCTCCAAAACGGGATGATATTTAGCTATCGGACCAAGGTGGGCAGCATTTCAGAAGCGGCCACCTTTGTGAAATGCTCTAGGGCTGCCATTGTGAAGGTGTACCGCGACTGACGAAGCAGACTGTTTCGTGCAACCTAAGAGGTAACTGTGGACACCAACGCTCGACATTTTGTACCATGGACCCTTCCGAGTTTTGAAATTTTGGATCGGAACATATTAGGTGAACACCAACATTGATGATAGGCTGTGGTGCATCTATCTCCAATACATCAGATTATGTAAAGGCAGCTGGCGTGTATCTTGAACCTTTAAGTTCTGGATGATCCTAGAAACTTCTAAAAAATGACCTGAAGTGGGCTACATGCGTTATCTTAGTACTCCTGACTATCGCGAAGATTTGTTTATTCCTGGTGAACTATATGCTAAACAAAATATTTGTATGTTTGTTGGAAGCCAAAATATTTTTTTGTGTTCCGAGAGAGGAGATGCTGGTTCATCTGGCTCTCGATTTCGACTCCGAGGGTACAACTGGCACTCTGCAATGCTGCTTGTTTGTAGCGCACCCATAAAATTGAATTGCACACCGCAGCTTTGGTTCGTCCCCTGTCTGAAGAAGTGCTTCATCTTTAATCTAACGCACCCAGACAACGCATGGCAAACAAACGTCTCTTCTGGCGAAGAATAACCACTTGCTTTATTAAAAAACAATTCAAGAATGCCCTGCTCTAAGAAGTTTTCATCTTTTTTTCTCTCATAAAAAGTATATGATACTCTATCTCATTATTCGTGGTGACGACGATCCTTTAGACGTCTCCCAACAATGCTCTCGGAGGGAGCTTTCGCGGAAAGCGGGCTGAAAAACAATACCATGCGAGCTACGCGAGACATGCGGAATTTTTGTTCATCTAGAGTTTTTTATGGAATTGAAGGTCGAAAAAGGAGAGGACGAGATGGCGAAGACCGAGAGATTTCGACCCTGGGAGTTATTGTTGACGCAATAATTATTCTGTAATTCGTTTTATTGACGCAAAATCGCGACTCCTAGTTCCCTGTTAAAGAAATAGTTCAATTCTACCTATGAAGACTTTGACTTTTGAGTGATAAGACTTACAATGCCATAGAAAGAAAAAAAACTCCGAAACCACTATTCCACGTAATAAATTTTAATTTATTATGTGGAATAGTGGTTTCGGAGTTATTTTTCTTTCTATAGTTGTGTCCACAGTTTTTGGCTTGATTCCCTTGTATCTAAGAACCATGTCACAAGGTTGCCAGCTCGACGAGAGAAGTCCTAAAGTTTTAGGTAATATGTTATTTAAAATTAATTTGTTGATTAAGACCACTAAGGCTAATTTGTGGTTTCTTTTGCAATGTAAAAAATATAGGTTAATGCCAAATTTTGTTAATAATGTAAAATTACCGCCTTGTCTAACTAAAAAAGTGAGATAATCTACTAGGTTTAAGTATTTAATTCATACTATAAACACTTTATTTGGTAAACTCAATGATTTAGAGGTTCGGGGTTACCACCTCCATCTAGCGTTAAGTTCTGTCTTAAAGCCCAAGGCGTTTGAAACTCTCTTGAGGAAAATTCACGTTGTTAATTACCATAAAATTGGTTTAAAATATAAACATCTAAAGTGTAAACTAGATA
>JAHWFO010002376.1:890-19192 GCA_023313115.1 Rhysida immarginata
TATTTATTGACGAATCCAACAAATTACTAGAGTGTAAAAAATAAATAATAACATAAATACTATGTGAATAATAACTAATAATAAAAGAAATACGACAAACTGATCACATACTGGAAATTAAATATTTATTTAAGGTAAACAATAACATAAATATGATGGTGATGATCTTCAATCAGACTTTTAATAATTATAGTGTCTATATAAATCATATATATCTTTTGCATATAAATTAATATCATTCGATTACTAGATATTCCAATAGTAGATTTTGTGGGTGTAAGCGTGTGCCCCCCCCCCCCCACCTTTCCATGCCCTCTTTTTCTGTTTCCTGAAACACAGATAAATAGATACCGTATTTCTTTTAATAAATGCCGCAGCTATTATTCAAAGAAATAAGGTAATCAAACCACCCTATCTAAAATTTGAAATGATCCAAGGGGTTTAAGCTACATTTTAAACACACAGTACTGAGAGACTGACTAAAATCTCTGCTACTTACGTACATACGATGTCATTGGCAATGATTTTATATTTAGACAGTTGTTATAAAACATGGCTAATGACAAAAATTGTTACGAAAAGGCGATATAAAGTCCATCCATTCAATAAAAGAAGAGGTAATTTTGGCGAATACCATATTGTCACATAGTAATGTGACAGTTGAGCTTCCCGATGTCCCCAGCCAAACAAATCGTCTGGGGAGCAATGTCGGTTTGCGAGTGCTGCCATCTATCGACAGCACCCGCAAAGATCGAACTAAGGAGCGTCCTACGCTCGCGCTTTTTGGAAGCAAGCGCGAGCCGAAAGCGGAAGCGGCGCAAAAATGAGCGCGGCGTTCGAATTGGTTTTCGGGAGGAGGAGAACTAGAGGAGAGAGAGCGGAGCCTCGAGACGTGAAGGTCGAAAAAGAGGAGCTCCGGACTTTAGGAAGAAAGGAAACGTCTCAAGCACGGCCTGTCTGGTGAGGGCAGACGTGAGCCGACGAAAATTGTGCAACAGCGTGCAGTGCGACCGAGTGGAACGAACTCGGACAAGAGAGGATAAGGCGTACTGTGATAAGACTTATTGCACGTTAACTGTTGACAGTGATTTTTATCCCGAAGGATTTGACAGCGAGCCTAAGAAGGAGCCCGAGTTCGTCAGCAGGGAAGCCACGTCGACGAGAGCAGTACGGAAGCCCTTCCGAGCCAGCAGAGCCAGCCACGACGTGCTGTTCAAAGAGGTCAGAGAAATTAACATCTCAAGGGTGTTGGTTCTGGTATTCAACGTTCCCAGCAGTATTTCGAGAATATGGAACGAGACTGGGACGGACAATGGAGCCGAGGACGAAGCGGTCATTTGTATAGCGCCATGGTCGTTTTTAGGCCTACTTCAAGACCAGCTCGGCAGCGTCTATTCGTACACTAGGTAAGCAAAATAAAGGCTTACTAATAACTTTCTCTCTCTCTCTCTCTCTCTCTCTCTCTCTCTCTCTCTCCATGCTGCGTATTCCAAGCAAAAAAAAAAAAAGAATTAAAATTACTGAGCGCGTAAGTTTGTTTCATGCAAGTAGCAGCGCGTAAATTCTTTTTCTGTTGCGCGTCAGGCAATTTCATCTGCAGTATTAACGCTTCTTGTTTTTCTTTGTATCTTACAGTTACGTACGGATGTGCATCCGTGACGTGTGAGAGCGTCGCCCGTCAAACTACCAAAAAGGTCTCAAGCTCGTCCAGAGGTTGAAGAGAGTTAGGGGAAAGGCTTTCTTATCCCATTTCAAAGCATGCACCGTGGCCGTAAGGATTCGTGAAGCAGTAGCCCTTGTTTCCAGTTCTGAATTTTAGTTTGGACAATGTTCTTTAATTTTGTATCCGTATGCGGTTAAAGTACTTTTAACTATTGTTTAACCGGGTGCGAATTAATTGAGCTGTTCGCTCTGATACATTTGCTATCAAACTTGATACTTTGTATCATTTCTGTTTATTACCGCATTTGGGTGAATTTCCTACGTGTTAGTAGGAGTTCACCCCTTTATCCAGTATGGTCGGCACTCTTCCCGGTGTAGGAAGTTTACTTGTTATTTAATTTGTTATTTCCTGGGGAAGGGTGTCACCATGGATAACCTTTTTTGTACCAATTTCATTAATGTTTAAATAAATTCATTTTTCTCATGCACAAAGATATGTTGATTTACTCTGGTCACGTGGTTTAGTCATTTCCACTGCGCAACTCCATTTTTTACGTGACAGAGCATATCTTTGTGCCGTTGTGGTACCATTCGCGTGGCAATGTTTTACGGACGGGCCTAGTACACTGCTGTTTCACGACTCTTTGTGCGTTAGTCTAGTGCGTTATAGTACCATTCATTGGGTATTACTGCTTTTGACGGTGGGGTGAGTTTATTAGTTATTGTTCCGCCTGCTCTTTTAAACAAATTATTGGAGGTTATCGTGGCCCCCTCCTGTTTAAACAAATTAAAGGGTCCACTCGACGCGTTCTTAGCGTTGGAGGTTTTTTGCGTGTGGGAGTCGGCGTTACATTAATTTTCTTTTTCCTCTCCCCTCCGTCTTTTTTGGGTCAGGATTAGTTTTTTTTTTATGAAAAAGTGAAGTGGAATCTCGGACGTACTGTGCGCATCGTTTGATCAAAATTTTACTTAAATATTTTTTTTCCCCCCTTTACCATTGCCCAATTGATTTTTTTTTGGTTCACAAGCATATCTTTGTGCGTTGTGTGCTATGGGCAATTCTGAAGTTTGGATTTCTGATTCCATTTTTGTTTTCACTCTCCGTAGGCCTTCATTCGTCTATTTGATAAAAATCAAGAAATTACTTATTCTAAAATCGTTATGAATCAAGAGGGAGGTTTTCCGCATTTGCAGGCGGGGTTGCCGGACGGACCAGCCGCAGCGACACCTCACTTACCTCATTTTGAGGCGTTAGTTCAGGCACTCCATTTGCTGCGTAATTCTCCTATGCAGGAGACCTTAAACAGACTTCAGTTCCCATGTTTCGCGGGTAACCCCAAAGAGGACCCAGAGGAGTTCCTTCGTCAATTTACGGTCATTGCTTCTGGTAAAGGCATTCCGTTAGAACATTGTGTACAGTTTGTACCTGCGTATTTAAAAGGAGCGGCGGCAAGCTGGTACGCTGCGGTCGCTCCAGCTCAAGCAGTGGCAACTTGGGAAAGTTTTGCACGTCTGCTTACTAATGCTTTTGCAGGCGGTCAAACACAAATGACGCGTCGGGCAGAATTGCAAATGCTTAGACTTAAAGGGAACAGAGTCAACAAGTTCGTCACCCAGTTTAGGCTGCTGAGCAGCGGATTGACAAATTCTACTCAGTCGGAGAGAGTGCATTTATTCCTGCAAGCCATTCCAGAAAGATTGGCTGCGCAGCTCCTCATGAAGGCAGCGCTATCGATGGAGGAAGCCATCGACTTCGTGGAGAAGTGGTTCCGCGCTCACTCAGTACCTGACTTTACAGTTTATGAACCCATGGAGGTCGATGCCATTCAGGCACGTCCCGTTGACCATCCACGTAGGGAAGGCGGGACGCGGAAGAAAGTTATTAAGTGCTTCCGTTGCGGCAAGCCTGGTCATATGAAAAAAGACTGTAAAGATGATTTCAGTAAAAAGGGAAAGAGAAAATTTAAAGAGCAAATTAGTTTCATTCATAACGACGTCCGCAATCAACTATGTATAATTCAGCTAGTTATTAAAGGGTCAGTGTGTAAGGCCCTAGTGGACACAGGAGCTTTAGAGAGCTACATGGATCAGGACACAGCTGCTGAATTAAACTTAAAACTTACGGACATTTCCGATCATAACAAAATCGCGTCATTTGCTGATGGAAGGTCCACCTCCATCGACAGAGCCGCCTATTTGGTTCCGGTTAAGAGCGGGAAATATGCCCAAAAGCTGAATTTCAATATTGCTCGCATAGCCAGCTTCCATGTAAAAATATTGGGTATGAAGTGGATCCAAGCGCACAAGGTCCACTTTGACTGGAAAACGAAGCGGTGTGCGGTGCTAGACAGAGGAAAAAAATGCTGGCTGCCTCAGTGGAGAGGAGAAGAGTTGGCGCTGGTGTCAGATAATGATCTCTGTCACATACTGCAAGAGGAGCCAGAGGTACCTATTTTTCTTGTGAGGGGCAGGGTGGAGGGTAAAGTAGAGGCTGGTATTAATATTCACCCTTCTTTCCAATCCCTTATCCAGAAATACGACGATTTATTTCGTAAAGAACTGCCTAAGGGGCTGCCACCTCCAAGAGCAACCCAACATGAAATCAAGCTTGAACAAACGTTCACACCGTTTAATACGCCGCTTTATCCGCTGTCTAAAGACGAGGAGGAGGAGTTGGAACGCACGGTCACCTCCCTGTTAAGTAAGCATTTAATTAAGCCGTCTACGTCTTCTTTCTCATCCCCGGTCCTTTTTGTTGTCAAGAAGGATGGCGAGCTTCGAATGTGCGTCGATTATCGCAAACTAAATAAGATGACCTACGACAACAACTACGCGATACCGAGAACTGACGCACTTTTTGATAAGCTGAAAGGCGCCAAATATTTCACGAAGCTCAACATCCTTCAAGCATATCACCAAATTAAGGTAAAGCCGGCACACACTAAACTCACGGCCTTCAAAACCCCTTTGGGGTCATTCGAATTTAAAGTAATGCCCTTTGGCCTTAAGGGGGCAGCCTCCACGCTTACCAAGGCCATGAATGAGGCGTTGTGGGGGCTGCTTAACAAGGAGGTCGTGGTATATATTTCGATGACATGCTGGTTTTTGCTCCTACTTTGGCGTCGCTGCGTAAGCGCACTAGGCGTATGCTTGATAGGCTACGCCAGCATAGGTTTTACCTCAAAAAGGCTAAGTGCGCGTTTGGCGTGGGTCGGGTAGATTACTTGGGTTTTTCTTTCTCGCCTAAAGGGAAAGGATGCGAGCAAAGATTGACCAAGGCCATTATGGAATGGCCACAGCCTAGGACAGTCCGCCAGCTAAGAGCCTTTTTAGGAACCATTCAGTTTTATAGGGCCTTTATCAAGAGGTACGCGGAAATAGCCGCTCCACTTTTCGATTTGCTCAGAAAAGGGGAGTTTTTTAAGTGGGGTACGCAACAAGAGAAAACCTTTACTAAGCTAAAGAAGTGCTTTTCCAGTCCGCCCATTCTAAAATTGTTTGACGACAAACGGCCTATTCACATCATGTGTGATGCCTCCGATGAGGCCATTGGGGCAGTTGCTTTACAGCAACACGGGGGTAAATTGATGCCCCTGGCTTTTGAGTCAAGGAGGTTTTGGCCAGAGGAGCGTAATCAGTCCACCTATGCCAAGGAGTTACTGGCTGTGGCCCATGTTGCCAGACACTGGAGACATTACCTGCAGCAGGTACCGTCAGTCATTTATTCCGACAATCAGTCCGTAACAAGGTTACTCACGCAACCTAGACTGACACGGCTGCAGGCTAATGTAGTCCAGTATTTAATGGAGTTCGAGGTCACACTCAAATATATAAAATCGGCCAGTAACGTTATAGCCGATGCGATCTCGAGGTATTTTTCAAAAACTCCACGAGGCGATAAGCATAGCGGTCAAGCAGCTAAGCAGGTTGGGGTGGGTATGTCACATAGTAATGTGACAGTTGACCTTCCCGATGTCCCCAGCCAAACAAATCGTCTGGGGAGCAATGTCGGTTTGCGAGTGCTGCCTCTATCTCGGTATGCAGAGAAGCTCTCGCTCGTGTCAAAGAGGGCAGCAAATGCTTTGTTATACCTGCATTCATTGAAGTTTTTTTATTTAGTTTTAAAATGCTAAATTAAATTATTGTTCATTTATTTTCTCATTTATTTACTGACATGGTTTATTATATTGAAAGTATAATTATTTTATTCCATAACATTATTTTATAACGAAATCTTGTAATTTTTTTAAATTATGTAATTTTTCTTATATTTTAGAAGGAAAGCAAATGTTTATTTTAACATGAATTTTATTCACTTACTTTTTAAAAGTGATTTAAAAGCAGACACCGCAAAAACTTAGACCGTGGAAAAGATGTTGAACATAATTTTTTAATAAAAAAAAAAAAAATCAATTGCAGTCAATACATTCATTTTTTTCAAGAATATTTTTTGACTTAAAAACCTACAACGTATGCAGCCGAATTTGTTTCAAATAAATTTGGATTTTCAGTGTCTAGAGTTATTGGATCTGAATCAAAAGAAGACTTTGCAACTGCTTCGAATTCAAGTTGGCAATAAAAGTTCATCATTATCTTTTTCACAGTTTCCTACTGACCAGGATAAAATAACATTTCTGGCCACAAGTTATTTTGTAGCAATTATGTTTTATTGCTTGGTAATTGTTTTATCCTTAGCAACACACGCGCAAGATGTGTGATAAGCTGAGGCCGTGCTGAAATGCATTGTTATAGCATCACAAACAATCAAAAAACATATAAGGATAAGAAGTGAAGACTTTGTTTATATCATGTCATAAAAGCTGCCCGATCATTAAAGTGGGGCTTCTCTGCAACACACATTTCCCGCCTGACTTGGGGGGGGCGCCAGTTACGTCCACGCGAGCCTTTCCTTCTTATCCTTATACGTTCTTTGGTCAGGTGACGTTTCAGTGACGTTAAAAACAAACTGTATAAGCATTCCTTTCATTAACCAAAGTTAAGTTTCTTTTTATTCTCTACTAGCTGAAATACCCGGCGTCGCTCGGAGAAAAATATGGTTTTTTCATATTTATGTATACAAACATGGTGGGTGATAGAGGGATCAAATCTAAGCAACATTTCCCTCTTGCATTTTTTTCTCTGGGTATTGTTTTTGAGATAACAAATGTTGGACGTCGCGTAGACGTAATAAGCACTCAACCCGTAATTCTGTACTTCGTCAAAATCATGGTCAATCATGTAATAAAAAGAACCAAAAACACATTGCGTACAGTACAATAATGTGACTTGTTTTTTATGAAACATGCAAATGTTTTATAATAAGTATTCTAGATTAATAAATGAAAGGTCATATGAGGATTTTTTTTTTATTTTATTTATTTTTTTTTTTCACGCCAAACGTCAGATGTTGAAATTATTGATGAAAATAGGAAAGAAAATTCCACAGCCTGGGTTCGAACCAGGAATGATTATACGCAATAGGAAAGATAGTCCCAGCCTAAGAACTGGGTACTGCTCCAACCAGCCCTAAGGACATGTAGATAGCGTTAATGCTTCCATGTCCACAGTGGCGCAATTAGTTGGCGCGTCTGCATGGTGAGCAGAAGGTTCCTGGTTCGAACCCAGGCTGTGGAATTTTTCTTTCCTATTTTCGTCAATAATAAGTGTTCTAATTCACACCCTCTGGCATGAATGCATGCTTCACAACGTCGCCGCATGGACTGACGTAAAAAGTTCAAAAGTTCCTGGTTCTTCGCGAATCTGTTCTGCAGCTACGGCGATTCCAGCTACCAGCTCTTCATCGGATCCCACTGGTGTCTCGTATACCAATGTCTTTAAGTGTCTCCACAGATTCCAAACAACTGTTTTCTGCAGGTAGGATTTCAACATTTTTTATCTCAAAAACAATGCCCCAGAGAAAAAAATGAAAGAGGTAAATGTTGCTTAGATTTTATCCGTCTATTACCCTCGTAGAAGTCGAGAGAAATATACCTGCCAAATTTCAAGTTTGGAGGCTTCATAGTTCTGGAGATTTCGTAATGAATGAATGAATGAATGAATGAGTGTACACATTTTTCGCTCTTTCTTTTATATAATAGTATTTTACCCCTGAAAAAATTCTCGTCGTCCTCGGCCGGGATCGAAGCCACATCTACGGGCATCAGAGCAACACCACCTAGACAGAAGGCCTGATAACGGAAACGTCATACACTGTTACATAATCATTAGTCGACCAATGTTAATCCTATTTCTAGCAATAATAAGCCCTAAATTTGGTTGACGTTTCCGTTATCAGGCCTTCTGTCTAGTAGGTGTTGATCAGAGGAGATCTCGCAACCACTGTGCCATCGAGGCCAATAAGAAAAAGTAAAGTCGTCTGCTAGACAGAGAGTAATGCCCACGCAAATGGCCAGAGAGCGCCAGTGAAGAAAAAAAATCAAGCTTTAAACAATGGAGTTTCCCATTCTGTATTTCTTCATCCATGACCATAGCCAAAGTAATTTTTTATGGCCTATTGTTGCAGAAATTTACTCTGCATTGTAGGACATGACATACATTTTTGGTCCGCACTTATTCAACGCCTCCTAAAGATAAGGCCTGAGCGCGAAAACGTCAGACATTGTTAGATCATCAGCCGAAGATGGGTTTAATCGCATTTCAGGGCTTATTATTGGTAGAAATGCGATTAAACGTATCTTCGGATGATGATGTAACAATGTCTGACGTTTTCGCGCTCAGGCCTTATCTTTAGTAGGCGTTGGCTTATCGTAGGCTCATGTCGGAAAGACAGATCAAGCAAAATATTATTTTTGCCCTTTCCCCTTTGGGCCAACTGACACTCGGCACATGTAAACCTTACCCTGATCCTAACGAACATCTGGTGCAAGTATGAGCTCCAAAGGATATGTGGTTCAAAAGTTTTAAGAACATTTACAGACGCACCCTGAATTTTTATATTTCCATTGAAACCGAAACTGGAGTAACTGCGCAGAAGCAGTACAGCAAAAAACTTGCGTTTCCTCCCTTGAAATGTGCAAACACTATTACACATCCGGAGGAAAACGGAAGTGTTTTTGTTGTCCTGCTTCTGCGCAGTTAGTCCACTTTCGGTTTCAAGGAAAAGAAAAACTCTGGCGCCATCTCTTGAGTAAACAAACAAACATAAACTAAGATACATGATTTTTACCCCATCCCCTCCTACTTTAGGGACATGTAAACCTTACTCTGGACCTAAAGAATATATGTTGCAAATATGAGCTCAATCGGATAAGTGGTTCAAAAGTTTTTAGAACATTTACAGACGCACCCTGAGCCTGAATTTTTATATATAAAGATTTAGCTCCCTTTTAAAATAAAAGATAAAAAGTTTTGAATACGTTATGTATTTTTTTTTATTTTGTTTGTACTACATTTTTTATCTCAGTTGGTTTGGTTTGGTTTGTTTGGTATTAACGTCCTTTTCAACTGTTATGGTCATTTCAGGACGGCGTTATAGGGGCCGCAAATTTTGCCTCGCAAGGGTTCTTTAACGTGCAGCTGGCAAATGACTATACGGGACCAACGGCTTTACTTCCCTTCCGAAGGAAGTGCGTGATCACAGGATTTTCCCCCTGAAAATATCCTCGTCGTCCTCGGCCGGGGTCGAACCCGCGTCCTCGGGCATCAGAGGCGATCACGCAACCCCTGAGCCACCAAGGCCGATATATCTCAGTTGATAACAAAACGGAGGTTAAACAGCGCCATGGCAATATTGAGAAATGCCAAAAGCAACAATGGAAATTATTCAGTAAAACAGGTCTGTAATAATAAAGGAGGTCATGTATTTACACTGTCCAGTTTTTTTGTTTAATAAACATGTTTTCCAATTACTTGATTCCTATACGATCAATTTATTTTCATTACACTCTCTTTGAACGAAATCATATCAAGACTCTTATCACAAGAATTGTTTTTAAGCGAAAATTGGGGGAAAATCTTCATAAACTATTTCCATATTTATTTGTAAACGTAACGTCAAAATCCGTTTTTTTGGCGCTACAATATATATATAAAGATAGAGCTTCAGGATTAGAGGCTAATAAACATCAAACAACCCCTTCTGTATCTCAGGCTAAACATCTGCATGTGGCTGCTGTCGCTCGGAAGGTCGAGCTACAGCCATGACATTTACTTTTTATTTACAGTTTTATTTCATTTTTGATTAATAATATTAACATTTAATCATTTCAAATAAGACCGCCTCTAGAGGGTGCTAAAATCTGTATGGTGGATAGAGCTTTAGGTACAAAGGGGGGACCCTGTGAATTTTTATTACAGGATTATCTAGGGCATGGTTATTAGAAGTTAGTGGTTGGTCAACTCCTCCTCAAAAGGCTATTAGCGCCAAAGGATACCACCAGATGGCATTGAAGGGCACTAGTAGTCTATTTTTAATATATGTAGAAGCTGAATTAAAGCAATTTTATTTTTTTTTTTTAAATTTTATTTCAATTTACATAATCAAAAAATTAAACTTAGGGAATATAAAACACAGAAGACAATCTTGCAATTCAGAATAATTTCTAAAAGCATTTTTTAATATCCAAAAACATCTTTTTTGTCATTACAAATTAGATAAAACATCTTATATTTAATTAATAATAAATATATTTTTTAAAATTATGAAAAATTGTAATTGTCGAATAATAATTTTTAACTTAATCAATAAAATAAAAGAATTAAAAATAAGTAAATAAAATAGATATTGAATAACAAAAACAATTAACACCAATAGAATCATCACCAAATTAGTAAAATTTCTAGATATTTTAATATACATCATAAATTTTTTTAATTAAATCATAAATAAAAATTCACTATCAGTATAAAGAATAATGTAAACAGCCAAACCTGATATCATGACCAAATTTTTACAATAGACATACCAAATACATTTATATGAAAATATTCCAATTATACCAACATTAGACAACATAAAAAAGAATTTAAAAAACATTTACTTTTATTAAAATATTAAAAATCATAAAAACTAAAAACTATCATGAAAATTATGTTTCATTAACAAAATTTATATCCAAACAGGTGAACCTATGGGTACTTCATTATCACCTATCATCATAAATATTTATATAAACCATATGGAATACTAATAATTAAATACCTCACAACATAAACAAAATATCTAAATTTAATTAAAATATGAGAAGACATTTTAATTATCACCAGTAACTCTATACAAACAATAGTACAACACCCATAAACTTTTTCAACCAATAACATGGAGAATAATAAAAATCACAAAAAATAATAATATATTAATATTAATATTTGAGGTATAAGAAAAATCCAAATAAAGGTCCACATTATCTATCAGAGAAGTCTGTACACCAAAACTTAATACTATCAAATAATTTCAATGAATAAAAAAAATCTAACCTCACCATAATATATACCTCAAATAATTAGTTTTTTATATAATAAAAATAGAAGTTATCAGTAACAAATACACAATAAAATTAATAGACGACTCATTCAAAACGACTCCAAAAACATACACAAAATAACCAAATTAAAAGGTATTCAAACATCATGCAATACAAAAACTTTTCATAAAACAGAAAAAAAAAATTAGAACAAATACTCAACATTAAATAATACCAAAATTAAAAAAATAACCGTGCTTAAAATTAAAAAAAAAAGCAAAAGAAATGAGCAGTGGCGAAGGTCTCCATTGAAACTAAGCTTAATGTATGGTGATCAATAGACTACTGATACATCGAAGCCACCTAGTGGGAGCAGTTTTCCCCAATTACGTTTTTAGCGTCGAGAACAAAGGAGTTGACCAACCACTAACTTCTAATAACCATGTCTAGGTAATTCAGGGTATTTCCATATTTCATTCTTAGACTATGGTATTTCTCACCAGGTGTCTAGGGTAAAAATAGTAAGCTTGGTTCCCAACACTGACTGGAATATCTAGTTGCGATATATAGGGTGTCCCACAACAGGTATAAAAACTTCGTGAGCGTATTCTACATAAAAAAACTGAGACAAAATGCCGAATACAATTTTTGTTTTAGTTCGTTCATTTTTGAATTATGGGTCTTCAAAGATACCGAATTTACCCTAACGGGACACGGGTTCTGGATTGATTGTCAGTGTTATGACAGTGTTGCCCAAAGTCATGACTAGTCTAAATAAAAATCTACAGCAATTTGTGAAACTTATCCTCAAATTATAGTGTTTTTACAACTGGTAAACGTAAAGGAATTATAAATTAATAAACATTGATTTCTAATCATAAATAAAATGTAAACATAATTATTAATAACAATCTATGGAATCTTAATTCACATTAAATGCTCAAAGTGGCCACCGACTCTGCCCAAACATGAGCTGTAGCATTTGCACTTCTATTGTCCTCGCCGTACAAAACTAATATTTCGTAATAATCTTTACCTAATTCCGTTTTTTCTAAGTAACGATTAGCGGCATAACAATTAAAACAACAATAAACGGCAAAAATTGACACTATTTAAGTCAAGTTTAAAAACGAATTGTATGCGAAATTAGGGTAAATTCGCTATCTTTGACGACACATAGCTCAAAAATGAACGATCTAAAAAAAAATTGTATTTGGCATTTTCGTCTCAGTTTTTTATGTAGAATACGCTCACGTAGTTTTTTATACCTGTTGCGGGACACCCTGAATAGTAATCGATTGATATTAATTTATATGCAATAGGTATATATGATTTATATAGACACATTAATTATTAAATATATGTACAAGGTGATTATAATTAAAGTCCCTTTGTAAAAATGCTATAAAAAAACAACCATGAGTCCGAATGACTTCAAATTTGGACTGAGCATTCTTGAAGAAGGGGCATTTGATATGGATAAGAAAAAAAATAGTTCCAAAATTTATCACTAGATGGCGCTGTAAGCGGCATATTATGCCTAGGAGGATTTGTACTATGCAAATTGAAAGATACGCATGCGCATGAGACATTGCATGTGTTATAAAAACGCAGGCCTCATGGCGTTCTCGTCATATTTGTATCTCAGCAGCTTGCCATGGGTCTGTCAATGAAGGATCGCGCTCTGCTTGTGAAGCTCTTTTACAAGAATGGCGACTCTGCCATAGCAGCTTTAAAGAAATTTCGGGTATTAAAGGGAATGAAAAAAGGATGTGGTCCGATGTCTGCAAAGGCTCTGAGGTGTATGATTAAAAAATTCGAAGCGACAGGTTCTTTTGCAGTGAAATCTGGCAGAGGGAGGAAAGCAGTTGCTTTGACGTCAGTAGAAGATGTGGCTGAAGCATTAGAGGAAGGGTCGAACAGTGGTGTGCAAACGTGCAGTGCACGGGGAATTGCCCGAACTTTAGACATGCCTGTGAGCACGGTCAATAAAATTTTACGCAATATCCTGCATTGTTATCCCTATAAAATTACCCATGTTCAGGAGTTACTTCCTGCTGACCTGCCAATTAGACACACGTTTGCTTTAGAATTTCTAGCTCGCATGGAAGTGGACAATGAATGGCCATGGAACATCTTGTGGACAGACGAAGCCCATTTTTATCTCCACGGCGTTGTCAATACACAAAATTGCAGGATATGGGCAACGGAAAATCCTTTCGCATGTGTTTCAATACCGCTTCATTCTGCAAAGGTAACTGTGTGGTGCAGGATGACAGCATCATTGATTATAGGGCCATTTTTTTTCGAGGAAGTGGGTCCTGCGGGTCCCGTTACCTGTACAGTCAATGGTCAACGGTATGCGTGTCTTTTACGCAACCAGGTAATTCCAACACTTCAACAGCATGCATGCATGGATAGAATAATTTTCATGCAAGATGGCGCTCCTCCGCACATTGCAAAGCCAGTGAAGCAACTGCTGAAGACACATTTCGGAGATGATAGAATTATCAGCCGTCATTTTCCGAGAGCCTGGCCTGCAAGATCACCGGACCTCAATCCTTGTGACTTCTGGCTCTGGGGTTACCTTAAAAATCATGTGTTCAGTGGCCCAGTTGCAAATTTAGCGGAATTGAAGGCTCGGATTACGCACCACGTTCACAACGTGACCCCGGAGACACTCCGGTCTGTTGTGGAACATGCTGTTTATCGGTTAAAACTTGTGGAGGAAAATGGTGGACAGCATATTGAACATGTCTTGCGCAAGTCCCGAGATAATTAATAGGCGTTTCCATTGTTGCTTTTTATGCGGTTTTTGGCCCAAGGACAATTAAAAACCGAATCATCATGTGCTTTTTATGCGGTTTTTGGCCCAAGGACAATTAAAAACCGAATCATTATGTGCTTTTTATGCGGTTTTTGGCCCAAGGACAATTAAAAACCGATTTTTCCCATCCGATGTGGTACGACCTTGCCGTGGTGGATGGGCTTTGCACTAACAGTGCCACAACTGTTAAATGACTTGAAAGTCATGTTTTCCATCATCAAACCCGAAGCAATCATGTTCATTGACCGGTACAGTTGATTTTTTGCTAATACTGTACTGTATAATAAAAAAAAAATCATGTTTAACTTGTTTTAGTGTCAATTGCATTCCTTGACCAACTTTAATGTAAAAACATCATGCCATAAACAACTCATGCCAAAGCCGTCGTATTTCAATTCAAAATGTCACTTCTAGCTGAATCCGCTTCCGTTATGCCGCTTACAGCGCCATCTAGTGATAAATTTTGGAACTATTTTTTTCTTATCCCATATCAAATGCCCCTTCTTCAAGAATGCTCAGTCCAAATTTGAAGTCATTCGGACTCATGGTTGTTTTTTTATAGCATTTTTACAAAGGGACTTTAATTATAATCACCTTGTATATACGTTCATATATTGCAGAACTTGAAATACACTACTGTTTATAAAAATCGCAACACCCTGATGGAATAGCCCAATCTGCATTAAATTTGGAGCATTTGCATATCATGGGTCAGAAAAGAAACCATTAGATTTTCAGGTCAATACAATGCGTTTTATTGTCACATTAGTATCGGGTGAAACCACCGTGGGATGCAATTACAGCCTCTAAACGTCGTGGCATTGAGTCAAACAAGCTCTGAATAAGGGCCTGGGGAATGTCCTGCCATGCTCTGTCTACACGGGTATACAGTTCATCCACAGTTGCTGCTGCAGGAGTCTGACGAGCCAATCGATGAGCAACCCTGTCCCACACATGTTCGATTGGGGACATGTCTGGTGAACGAGCAGGCCAGGGGAACAAGGGCGTCTGATGTGCTTGGAAAAAGGCGAGGACATTTCTGGCCACATGCGGTCGGGCATTGTCCTGTTGGAATACAGCGCCTGGAAGGTTCTGCAGGAAGGGGATGACCTCGGGTTGCACAACTTCCCTGATGTACCGGTCACTGTTCAGATTGCCATGGATTCTGATCAGACGGGAACGGCCATGGTAACTGATTGCACCCCACACCATCACCCCTGGCGTTTGTCCTGAATGACGCTGCAGAATGCATTCTGGAAGGTCGCGCTCGCCACAATGTGTTCTGTCTCGTATCCTGCCGTCATGGTGCTGCAAGTTAAACCTTGACTCATCCGAAAACACAACTTGTTGCCATTCAGCTTGCCACTGTTGGTGTTGATGGGCCCATTGCAACCTGAGGCGCCAGTGATTTTGAGTCAAAGGAATCCGCAACAATGGTACTCGTGCCATCAATCCTCTGGAAATCAAACGGCGCCGTACAGTGCTAGCAGACATTGTCCTGCCTACTGTAGCACCCCACTGTTGTGCTAACACTGTGGAAGTGGCTGTACGATCTGCTACACACATGCGATAGAGGTGTCTGTCATCTCGCGGTGTCGTGGTGCTGGGTCTTCCTGAGCCTGGTCTTCGGTGTGCCCTGTTCTCTTCGCTCCACTGCCTCCATGCACGCATAATTGTCGTTTTATTACGTCCTACACGAGCAGCAATGTCACGATACGACCATCCCGCTTCACGCAGACCAATTATGCGTCCTCTTTCAAAGTCTGTCAGCTGTTGATATGGCACCCTTCGTCGTCGTCGACGCATGGTTTTCTTTCAAGCAATTACTCTGAAAATCTAATCATTTATACTCTGACCCATTGTATGCAAATATTGCAAATTGCATATGGATTAGACCATTCCATCAGGGTGTTGCGATTTTTATAAACAGTAGTGTATAAGGCACTGTTCAAGAATCTATTCGTATCTGCCACCTCATTGGTCCTAACCAGGATGGTTAATGGACATTTTGATGCATTATAAAATTATTATTATTGATAATTAACAGGTCCAAAACCCAATTAGATTAAATTTCTTTATTGCCGACTCGTTTTGTCGTTCTGCGCTTTGTAAAGTTTCAAATGCCATTAAGAATTTTATTTACAATTTTTGTTAAATATTCTTTAATTTTAATTTAAAATCCGAAGGCGGATTACAATGAGATTAATTGTATTGCTTTAGGAAAAGTATTTATTGGCAATATTAATGCAGTAAGACCAAAAATATAACCGTTTCCGTATATTGGAGAAAAATTGTTTCTGCACAGCATTAAACTGAGAAAAATAGCCACTAAACAGGATTAAAACATGTTATTTGGAGATCGAATCTAAGAACAATCACAATATCTGTAGCTGTCGTGCGTTTCTGAAACTGTTAATATACGATCATAATCATGCACAATATTTAATCAATTAGTACGCCGTTAAATTTCATGGACTTAAAATAAAAATAATTTCTTTAAGGTTAAAGGTAAAACCTGTATCACTAGCTAATAAATTAAAAAGCACTTGAACTTTTAGATGATATTAATGTAAAATCTTTTTGTCATATTTGAAATTATTATTCATTTAAAATACGCTCAATCTATCATAAAATTCATTCATTTAAATATTCAGTTCATCTTTGATGAATCAGTTGTATAATAATTGTGGGTTTGTACATAAGATATGATAAACGATAAAAATAGTTAGAAAGATATACAAAAAGGCGAGGAAAGACGAGATGTTTCGTCCTGGCCTCAGGCTTAAAAACGGTGAAAAATCGAAACGGTCGTTGCCTATTGTATTTTTCTTATATTAATTTTATTGATTAATATATCATTCAAAAGTACTTCTTCTTTATAATTGATATTTTATTGTAAGTTATGGATTAAAGCATTTCATTTATTTTAAAAATTAAATTTCAAAAAAATTAAAAAATAAAAATAAATAAATTTTAAAAAAATTATAAAAGCAACTTTCGATACATATTCTCCCGGTATCAATTTTATTTCAAGATCAGGTTTCACAGTTGTTAAAATGACCTCAAATTTATTAAGTTAACATTTATTTACACCGGATGGAAACAAATGTGGACGGTTTGCTTGTGTCAAAATATGCCTCGAAGCATAGTATTAGAAGGAGCGTTCGAAGCATACTACTTCTAATACTATGCTCGAAGCAAGCAAGCAGATCAAAGGATTGAAACGTCATTAGTGTGGACGGGGAGCATTTCTTTTCCTCCTTTTTTAACCTTCCCCCTCCCCTGTTTAAATAAAATCAGTGGTTTTATTTTCATTTCTTTAAAGGAATAAATAAATATTGTCTTCTCAATTTTTTAATGGATTTATTTTCTAATTTATATGTTTATATAAATGATAATTTATTTATTCTAAAATACAGGGTGTATCAGGTTCGATGGTTATAAAGTACCTAGCGTGATCCTTTGCATGATTATAAAGTTAAAGTTCCTTTCGAAAATGTCAAAAACTCAAAATTTAAATTGCGTCATTACGTCATTTATGTACTTCCGCACCAGCAGTTCATTAAATTCAAAGGGGCGATTACAATTAAATCGGTGGCAATTGTTGAGATTAAATGACGTTTTCGACAGGTTTTCAGCAAACTTCGCGTGATGATTAGACCCTTAACATTTGAGTTTTGAACATTTTGCGTAAGGAACTTTTAAGTTTGTAATCATGCAAAGGATCACGCTAGGTACACTATGACCATCGAACCTGATACACCCTGTATATCCCATTTATATATTTATTATTTTAAAATATATATTTCATTTATTTATTTACTTATTTATTTATTTATTTAAAAAAATATCTTATTTATACATTGAAATATAATTTACATTTATACAAATATAAATTCGCGATTGTAATGAGTTAAAGAAATATTTCTCCTTGTTGTTTAATTTGTTATGGGAATATAAAATATTACAGAAGTGAACCGTAGTTTTAAAATATGTATTATATAAGTGAAAATTTTTGGGCAATTTCTATATTATTTTTATATTATTTTCTTTAATTCTAAAATCTTTTTAGCAATTTTAGGGCCGATTAAAGATAACAGAAATTCGAAATCTGTTGGGTGCATCCGAGCGAAATTTTTGTACATTACTTCAGTTGTATATTCCATTCCACTCACACTCTGAAATCTTAATCACCCAACAGATTCGTACCACAATACTTCTTGCTAGTAGTATATAGTTTACTAATCCACCATGTCGAGGTTTCCTTTTTTATATATGTCGAGGTTTATGGTAGGAGTTGTAGTAAATACAATTGATTAAAAATGAATACTCCTTTTAATGAAAAATTGAAAAATAAAATGAAATAATAAAAAATAAAAGTCACCCAATGT
>JAHWFO010002380.1:0-10251 GCA_023313115.1 Rhysida immarginata
CTTTGATACGAATCCAACATGTATAATTCATTAAACAAATCAGGGGTGTAATTTTGAACGAAAATGGAGCAGTTTTTAAAATGTGTTGTTTTATTTATAAAAAGTTTTGTAACGCAGCAGTGTGTATTTTCTGTAAATACTTATATAATCTCCGCTTTTTTACTTAACGTCTTTACTGGATATTTTTTAAATGAGCCTACGATCAAGAAGTGAAAAACCCAAACTTTTATCATTTTTTTGCCATTCGGCATATTACATGCTCTGAAAACCAAAATTAAAATTGTTATGCTTTTCAATATATTTGCAAATCGTTTTATGAGTTTTTAAAAGGAATTATTCCAAGTGAAGTTGAAGCAATGCCTACTTTCATTCGCTTCAGCATTGCGAGCGAGGTACAATCGATATTCTGGAAAATGCAATTACTCCCAAAATGATTTGCAAAAATTTCTTTGTTGTTACATTATCAATCCAATCTGTGGTGTTGTAGCAAAATTTAGAAAAGAAAAACGATTTTCCCAAATCTATCCAAGTCAGCTATGCTTGTACATGACGAAAAGCTTATATTCCGTATGGCAGGTTTTATGATTGCAATGTGCATTTTTGATATTCAGAAATCTTAATTGGTTTGTGTCTAGATCCAATGACACTTGGTACAGTCAAATCAAATGCAGTCTTCTCACAGGCGAAAACAAAATTCAGGACAGTAGCTAAGAGGTTGGGGGGGGGGGGCGCTAATGGATGGAAATTGCGACTGAGGATGTGTGAGTGATTTTTTTTGTAGAGAGCGCAAGGATTGAAAAACACTGCCATAGCATGTTTTTTTCGAAAATGAAAGTAACCCCCACCCACTCTAGAGTAAAATTTAAACCATGCATGTTTTTCATTTGCAATTTTCAAATAAAAGTTAAAATATCAGTCAATTTGGGATCTGGAAGTCAGTTGGCAATTTTTGTGAGACTGTAGTGCGTCGATGTGGAATTATGGATACCATTAAATAAATTATCGAGTTAATTAAACGGAAAAATTACAGACTATTGGGTAAGTGGTAACATAGAGGAAACGTTAAAAGAAATACGTTATTGATAAGAGATAAATAGTAGAGAGATAAACAAATACAGTGAAACTACAGAACATGAAGTAACGGCTAATATCGTAACTGGAACTATCGTGTTTGCAGGTTGATTTACAGGGTTAGCAAGAAATAAGTTTCCCTCTTCAGACGGCTGTAGAATTCGTTCTATTGGTCGAAATGAGATAAAATTTGAACTACAGAATGATGCACTTAACATTTATTAAATAAAATTTTTTAGCTGTAATACACATAAAAACATTTCATTTACTTTATCGCTGTGAAATAACATAATAAAGTAGCATTACAACTGCTCAATATGTCCCCCTTCATGTTCAACAATGTGCTCTAACCGCAGAACCATATTTTCCACAGCTGACCGGAGTGACTCTGCCGGAATATCAAGAAAATGGCGCCGAATGCTGTCCTTCAGATCTGGCACAGATGCTGGCCTTTGACGGTAGATCTTCGTCACTCCACAGAAATGTTCCATGGCCAAGAGACGTCAACCGCCATTCGAGCAAGGAACTGAAGTGTAAAGTTGTACGAAACTCGGAGTTCCCGTCCTGCAATGGCGTTCTGCTGGTTATGGTAGAACAATTTTACCAGTAGCGCTTTTTCAGTTAAACGTAGGCATGGTGTCCAGAGTAGAATCCGCCGTCTTTTTATCCGAAGAATAATGCTAATAGGCATGACCTGTAACAAACATGATGTTTCACATTTTCCATAAATGCAAAGAAATACCATTTGTGTTAGAGCGCCATCTACTGGTTAATTTTTGTACCAAAATTTTTTATTTAATACATATCAAGCGCATCATTTGAATTATCTGTTCAAATTTTATCTCATTTGGACCAATAGCCCTCTGAAGTGGGAAACTTATTTCTTGCTAAGCCTGTATTTATTTATTCTTGACTGAAACTACTCTTTTTATTATAGCAGTGCTTCTTAAAGTTAATGGCTCGCGACCTCTTCACACACTTAAAAATCCCAAAGGACTCCGGAAGCATGGTGCCTTAATATGTTTTATATGCCCATGTTCAAATGTTTTAGCCATCTGAATACGAATATTTACACTCGCATGCCAAAAGTCATGGGATAGCATTGGACTATTTTTCAAGTGGCAGTAGCATCATGTGCAAATAGTATAAATACGCAAATCAGTGTCAGTAGGTTTAGTTACACTGTCATGAGTAAGGGGTGAGGTGTTCAGTGTGACAATGGCTACACGACGAGAGCTATCAGAGTTCGAACGTGGTCTGGTATGTGGAGCACGACATATGGGTCATTCAATATCGGAAGTGGCTCAAGAATTCAATATCCCACGGTCCACAGTTTCAAGAATCTACCAAGAGTACCAACTTGACGGCATTACCTTCCACCATGGACAACGCAATGGTCGAGCACACCTTCTCAATGAACGAGACCAGCGGCGTCTAGGTAGGATGGTCACCGCTAACAATCAACTGACACTACGCCAGATGACATCACCAGAGTGATACTAGAGCTGTACCGATGCGTACTGTGCAATGAAATCTGGTGTCCATAGGATATGGAAGCAGAAGACCCACGAGGTTGCACTCGCTAACAGGAAGACATCGTCAGTAACGTCTCTCCTGGGCCTATGAACACACTTGACAACTGGAAACGTGTGACTTGGTCTGATGAGTCTCGATTCCAGCTGATACGAGCTGATGGTAGGGCTCGAGTGTGGCGCAGACTCCATGAAGGCCATGAACCCAAGTTGTCAAGCATGTACTGCGTAAGCCGGTGGTGGCTCCTTAATGGGCAATTGTGGGAAGCTCTCCAGTCGGAATGGTTGGCAATGTCTTCAGATGTCTTCCACCGACTTGTGGAATCAATGCCACGACGCACTGTGCCACTTCGCTGGGTTAGAGGAGGTCTCACACGTTAGTAGGTGATATTCCATGACTTTTGGCATGTGAGTGTATATTAAATCAATTTATAAAATAATTCAAAAATTAGTCATTCACCAAATTTTCTGCGTTCAACAAAAATTTTTTGTGACCCCCCCCCCACTTTAAGAAACACTGCGCCTTTTTTTTATAGATAAATAGTTATTAATTATTTTTATTGCAATTCTTATGTACTACTGTACCTCAATTTTGACATTAGTTGCCTATCGATGAGGTTTTGTCGTTTCTTCTCTTCTCTGCTTAAAACTTAATCGATATCCTTCCATTCCTTTGCCTTTTCTCTCTTTACATTATTTACTGAATTAGTTATTCAAACGAAGAATAAATTGACAAAAAGGCCCTTTCAATAAAATGCAATTCTCTTGTTAACGAATGTAAACCCAAGAAAGCAAGATGAAAGCAATGGATAGCTTCTGAGCTCAGATCGTAATGGATTTATAATTAGAACGTGTTTTCCATTATAAGATTTTTGAAATAAGGGAAGGCTTTTCTGCTTTAATACGTTAGTTGATACTGCTGGAAAATCTGTAAATTTGTATTGTAATGAGACGGAGGTTTGTATTGACAAAATAGAAAGCTCATTCGTTTTATAACTACTTTTTCCACTTCAGTAATATCAAAAGCCAAGCCTATCTTTTAAATCGTAGTATTAAGCACAGCCGACAACCATGTCAGCGATTGAACGTGGAAGTTTTATAGCCCACTATGATCCAATTCGATTCATAAGGTTTGAAATAATTTGGAAACAAGAGAATAAGTTTGTTTATTTCATGCTAACGTTGGCATTTTACCGTTCGGTGATTGCATAGTAAACATGACAGGAGCAAATATTCCCGCTTAAAGTATTTCAGCTCTAGGTAGAAGCATGATTTATTCGATACCTTCATTAACGAATGATTGATCACTTCGCCTGTTTCGGAAATGAAAAGTTTAATCAACTAATATTGGCTGCGTTCGACAAACCTATTGATTGTCAAATGATTTATTAAACTGTCGATCGGTTTTCACTGATTAAACTAGAATGTTCGTCAGCCTTAATTAGCATAGTAATCAACTGAGATGAAATTTAAATAATCCCGTATAACTTAATTGAGCGTGCAAATTGGACTATTTTTAGAAGATATATTCAAAATGACATAATTCGTCAGTTTTTAGGGTATACTGCAGATATACATTATAAAAATTGAAGAAATCCGCAGAAAAGTGGCGATTTTGAAAGCAGCCTACAATCTGCAGTAATAATTTCAAGCAGATCTCATTATAAATTTTAAAAAAAATCAAAACTTTTATAACTACACATACCAAAACATATTTTTTATGCAAATGTGAACTGATTCACCTAGTATAACTAGTTATCCCAAAATGAATTATAACATAATAAGCAAACATTTCAGTCGATAAGCGGCGAAAATGATACCTTATACCTGAAACCAAACCTCTAGACCCACTGTAGAAATACTTCAATATGCCATTCATAAAAACTGAGACTATTAAAGTGAGCATACATAATTTGAAATTACATTATATATTGAGTGATCACTTTATTTGAAACATTATACTAATAATGAATTAGTCCCCTCACCCAAATCGACTCAACGGAGAGATTCAAACTAGACGGCTGGTAACTATGAGATTTTTTCATCGTAAAAGTTGGAAGGAAGGAACCTGGACCCACGGAAAGCCAAAGAAGGAGGAAATTGCCACATGAACTCGAAGTCGCCAGTAGATGCGTGCACAGTCTTTGAAAATTTTAAAAGTTTAATGGAAACGGAATGGTCCCGTCGACCAGCCAAGGGAAAAGGTCTTTGCAGCTAGCGAGTCGACAGTTTCAGTTGGTGGAACCCTGGTGGCCAGCATAGGGATGCCCATGGAGAAGCACGACGGGGAAACGGCGTTAAGTAGGCACGTATCGATAACGCCGGGGCGGCATTGGTTCACGTACGATCAGCATTTATTCTACTTTTGTAAACTTCCATAATATTCAGCGTATAAGTGAAGTTTTTCGTGTGGTGCTCTTAGTAATATATGAGGGGATATCAGAAAGGTAAAGTCATTTATTTTTAAACGGAGGAAATGTAGTCGCTGTGTAAAAGTTAACATACAAGGTCTATATAAAAAGTATCGGGAACAATTTTTCCTGAAGTGACTGTAGTTCGCAGCGCGCTCGATGGTGTGGGATCTGACCTTCAAAAACGCGCCAAGCGTTAGTCGCCTGCGAGCGTTTGTTCAGGCTAGATCAAAGTTTTAGTGGACCCCTGTCGAGTGACTCGGTGCAAGCTCAAAATGGAGCGAACGGTTGAACAGCGGTACGCCATCAAATTTTGTGTTCGACTGGGGAATTCGGGTACGGAGACGTTGGGCAAGATTCACCAAGTGTTCAAGGATGAAAAGCATGTCACAAACTGCCGTTGTTAAGTGGCACAAGCTCTTCAAAGATGGACGTGTGCGTGAAGTGCTGAATTCAGACCCTCGGGTAAGTGTGCACATGACTGCAGATGAATTCGCATTGATAAGATGACAGTGCACACCATTGTCACTGCAAATTTGGCGATGGGGAAGGTCTGCGCCAGGCTCGTCCCGAAGGTCTTGACGGACGACCAAAAGCAGAGACGCAAAATGGCGTCGCGACGATTCCCCAACCCCCTTACAGTCCCGACTTGGCCCCAGCAGACTTTTTCCTATTCCCAAAAGTGAAATCCTCCCTCAAAGGACACCACCATGGCAACCTAAGTGCCGTCAAAGAAGCTTGCACGCGTACCCTTAAGGATCTTCCGGAATCCGCCTTCGAGTCGTGGAAAAGCCGCTGGCAAAAGTGTGTCGACGCTCAAGGGATGACTTTGAAGAATTTTAAGGTTTTGTAGCAATATCTGAAATAAAATCTATTTTTCCGAAACTTTTCCTGATACGTTTTTTTACACACCCTGTAGCAAAGAAAAAAGGCTGCGTACATGCACAGACATTGCATAACAAGAATTGTTCCTGCGCATGCCCAGTACGTTCTACCAGTCGTTAAAAAATGGTCGCCGCTCTCACGTCATCTACAGTGGAAGAACAGCAAGCTGTTATAAGCTGTGAAAAGAAGGTAAGAAACCCGCGAAAATTCAGAGGGAAATGGTAGAAGTTTACGGTGCTGACCGTCTGGACTATTCCAGTGTGTGCAAATGATATAAAATATTTCGGAAAGGAAGAATTAGACTTGCCGATAAACAGCGTTCTCAGCGGCCTGCGCCAACGTCAACACCAGCTATTATCCAGAGCATTAACAAACAATCAGAGAAAACAGTCACATTTCCTTGATAGAAGTAGAGTGAAACGTTTCACATATCCTATGGATCTGCATGGGACATGGTGCATGAGAAGCTTGGATACTGCAAAATACATTCGCGTTGGATTTCAAAAAGTCTGATACCAGAATAGACCGGCAACAGAATGACGTGCAATCTGCACCATTTGCAGCAGTACATCTATGAGGAAAATGCGTTTCTGAATGGCATTGTCACAGGAGATGAATCTTGAGTTTTGCACTTCACATCTGAGCCTAAAACTGGCCTGTGTGGAAACATCCAAATTCTCCGGTTCGCAAAAAATTTAAAGTTTTTCCTTTAGTTCAGAAGATTATGCTTACAGTTTTTTGGGATATGCAAGAGTTCCTGCCTCGTGGGTCAACCGTAACGCCTCTACCTATTGTGAAACGTTGACTAAACTGCGGCGTATTATTCAGGATAAGCGACCAGAAAGAGGAAACGATGTTCGACCTCTTCATGACAAAGAACACGCGTATGTGCCCAACGGTGTCCGAGCAAAACTGGTCCGTTTCGATTGGGAGGCTCTGAATCACCCAACTTACAATCCGGACTTAGCGCCTTCAGACTACGACCACTTTGGTTCCACGAAGAGATTTTTGTGAAGTCAGAGGTTTGACACTGACGAGGAAATCAAATCTGCCGTGCGCCATTGACTGTATTCACAGCCGACGGAGTTCTATGAACGGGGTATTCTGAAACTGGTGCAGCGTTGGGATAAATGCCTAAATCGTCAAGGTATCTATGTGGAAAAGTAAATAAAGACGTCTAGTTTCAGCTGCACTTTAGTTGTTTACCTGTATGCTTTGTAATTTACGTTGAAAAAAAAAATAAATGGCATTACTTTATGATACCGGGGGGTTATAATTAAAGTGACACCATTTAGACCCTTCTAGCGGCCGTTCTGGTAATCAGATTTTGACGTAACTTGAGATATATGTTATACAGACCAAGGGGAAGAGAATTTTGCAATAAAAAATTAGTTCACATTTTGACCGCTATGTCAAAATATGGTGCATGAATAATAACAAAAACTACTTAGAAGCAGATAAATTTATAAAATCAGAGCCTTTGTTCAATGTGCATTCCATTTGTGTCAATGACATGTTCAAATCGCATTATTGCATGTTCCACAGTAGAGCGAAGGGTTTCCTGAGGAATCGCAGTGATATGGCGTGTTATGCTTGCTTTCAATTCAGGGACAGTCCGTATTCTTCCTCCATAGACATTATCTTTCAAATAACCCCACAACCAGAAGTCACAAGGGTTTAAGTCCGGTGAACGAGGAGGCCGTGCAGTTGGAAAAGCTCTCGAAATCACCCGATCATCTCCAAAATGAGCATGAAGCAGTTCCTTCACTTGTCGTGCAATGTGGGGTGTTGCACCATCTTGCATAAAGACAGTAGTGTCTAAACATTGTCTTTCTTGTAAAGCAGGAATGCCTTTCTGCTGCAGAAGTTCGCAGTAACGAGCACCAGTGATTGAACATCTTTTAGTGCCTTGAGGAGTGTTCGCTTCAAAGAAAAAGGGGCCAAGAATGAAATGTGAGGTGAATCCGCACCATACAGTCACGTAATCAAAGTGCAAAAGCTTTTCATGCACAACCATTGGCTTTTCAGTACCCCAGATGCGACAGTTTTGAGCATTCACTGCTCCGTCGAGTGTGCAATGCGCTTCATCTGATGTTCCACAAAATGTTCCATGGCCATGCATTATCGACAGAAACTGGTAGGCAAAATCAGTGCGTTTTTCCGGATCTTCATGAAGCAACTTTTGAACCACCTGGATCTTGTATGGATACCACTTTAAAATGGAACGCAAAACTTTTTGTACCGTAGACCACGGAATAGACAAATCACATGATACCGCTCGAGCATTTGCTGAAGAATATTGGGAACTTGAAGCACTCTACACTACAGCAGCAGCAACATCTTCCACAGTGTCATTTGCAATTCGTTTCCGTCCTCTCCCTGGCAGCACACCCAACTTACCAGTTTCTTCAAATGTCTTAATCATCTTTTTTTAACCATTAATGGACATAGGCCCATTTCGCAAGTTTTTCAAATGTCGATATTCTCTTAGTGCAGCAGAAGCATTACTGCAATTCTGTAAAACAACTTGACAATTAAAGCTCGATCCTTTTTAGCTAAAGCCATCGTGAAGAATGACTTTACATTAAGTTTCACTGTCATTTTAAAGCTTTTCTAATTTTACATCTCATTTGCATAACGTCTCTGATTGAGTAAAAATTCTCAGATAGTTTCTTACATGACCAGCGCCATAATTTGACGTAGCGGTCAAAATGTGAGATAATTTTTTTTATTGCAAAATTCTCTTCCCCATGGTCTGTATAACATATATCTCAAGTTTCGTCAAAATCTGATTACCAGAACGGCCGCTAAAAGGGTCTAAATGGCGTCAGTTTAATTATAACCACCCTGTATCTCCTCGTCATTGTAGAAGGACTGGGACATCTCGTTGAATCTAACCTTTGGATTTAGACTCCGAAATATGAAGAGCTAAGAATTATTCCTAGATTTGATTCTTTGCAAACAACAGTAAGATATTATAATTGATTTTTATACACTACTGTTTATAAAAATCGCAACACCCTGATGGAATAGCCCAATCTGCATTAAATTTGGAGCATTTGCATATCATGGGTCAGAAAAGAAACCATTAGATTTTCAGGTCAATACAATACGTTTTATTGTCACATTAGTATCGGGTGAAACCACCGTGGGATGCAATTACAGCCTCTAAACGTCGTGGCATTGAGTCAAACAAGCTCTGAATAAGGGCCTGGGGAATGTCTTGCCATGCTCTGTCTACACGGGTATACAGTTCATCCACAGCTGCTGCTGCAGGAGTCTGACGAGCCAATCGATGAGCAACCCTGTCCCACACATGTTCGATTGGGTACATGTCTGGTGAACGAGCAGGCCAGGGGAACAAGGGGTCTGATGTGCTTGGAAAAAGGCGAGGACATTTCTGGCCACATGCGGTCGGGCATTGTCCTGTTGGAATACAGCGCCTGGAAGGTTCTGCGGGAAGGGGATGACGGTCGGGTTGCACAACTTCCCTGATGTACCGGTCACTGTTCAGATTGCCATGGATTCTGATCAGACGGGAACGGCCATGGTAACTGATTGCACCCCACACCATCACCCCTGGCGTTTGTCCTGAATGACGCTGCAGGATGCATTCTGGAAGGTCGCGCTCGCCACGATGTCTTCTGACTCGTATCCTGCCGTCATGGTGCTGCAAGTTAAACCTTGACTCATCCGAAAACACAACTTGTTGCCATTCAGCTTGCCACTGTTGGTGTTGATGAGCCCATTGCAACCTGAGGCGCCGCAAAGGAATCCGCATCAAAGGAATCCGCAACAATGGTACTCGTGCCATCAATCCTCTGGAAATCAAACGGCGTCGTACAATGCTAGCAGACATTGTCCTGCCTACTGTAGCACTCCACTGTTGTGCTAACACTGTGGAAGTGGCTGTACGATCTGCTACACACATGCGATAGAGGTGTCTGTCATCTCGCGGTGTCGTCGTGCTGGGTCTTCCTGAGCCTGGTCTTCGGTGTGCCCTGTTCTCTTCGCTCCACTGCCTCCATGCACGCATAATTGTCGTTGCATTACGTCCTACACGAGCAGCAATGTCACGATACGACCATCCCGCTTCACGCAGACCAATTATGCGTCTTCTTTCAAAGTGTGTCAGCTGTTGATATGGTACCCTTCGTCGTCGTCGAGGCATGGTGTTCTTTCAAGCAATTACTCTGAAAATCTAATCATTTATACTCTGACCCATTGTATGCAAATATTGCAAATTGCATATGGATTAGACCATTCCATCAGGGTGTTGCGATTTTTATAAACAGTAGTGTAATTCGAGGTGCGTTCAAGTTCTAAGGTCTCCTAATTTATTTTTGAAAAAC
>JAHWFO010002383.1:0-11226 GCA_023313115.1 Rhysida immarginata
ACATTCCAAATTTCAACCTTCTACCTCAAAAAATGTAGAAATTATGAAGAGGACGGACTGACATTATTAAACCAATAAGTCGCTCCATTCTTCCGCTACTTAATACTATAGACTATGAGCACTTGAGCAATCGTGCGTCGACAAAGCGATTTCACGTGTGCGCGCCGATGTCAGTAATGCTTAAAAGATGAACAGAAAGTAACAACATATTCCTTCTTGACAAATCGATTGTTATATGACATGCCATTATCTAGGTATTCTTTACACTCACTGTTTTAGCACGTGAATTCGACTTGAAGGGGTCCACGAAAACTTCTGAAAAATTGATACGGCCGAGCTAAGACTTTGATGGTCATATTTCTGAAAACAGAATTCGAAAAAGTTAATCCGTTTTCAAGTTATCGTGCAAACGGCGGACGGCCGGATAAACGTACAGACCAACGGCGCATTCTTATAAGTAGCTTTTATACTAAAGCTCCTAATAAGGGGTCGTAAACGCTTCTTTCTAGAGTTATAACGGTTTGAAGGTGTCCTGCAGTAGACGAAATTGACGTTAAAGAGCATACAAATTGCAAACTGTGTGATTTATTTCTACGGTATAACAAGATGGCAAATGCTCAAAATGGCCTGCGTTAGATTCCAAGGAAGCTTGTGCACGTCACTGCATGGATTGACGAACTGTTTGGAAAATACCAGTGTAAGGCGGATGAAGTTGCTTATCAACAATTGGGCAGTTTAGGTTGGTAACAGCCAACAATGGTGCTCCAAGAAAACGCTTCGAATCTGATATTGAAGAGAGCACGACTTTCTTCAGATGGTTCTTTGAATCGTCGTAACTCTTCTACTACTACTACTACTACAGGAGACTTTCAAACCGTTATAACTCTAGAAAGAAGCGTTTTCGACCTCTTGTTCATATGACATTTTTTGATTGCTTTGGTTCCTGGAACTGGTCCTGAAAGTTTGTACAGACCATTTAGAAACACCATGTATTTACCACAAAATTATTTTATTCTATTAATGGACAGTGGGTTGATTAATATCCACAATTATACGACATTAAAAGCATTCAAATTTTATTTTTGAAATTATGAGAAAGATTAGTATTATCAGTGAGACTATTTTTTTTCTTGTTTCCATTTATTAGGAGCTTTAGCATAAAACCTACTTATAAGAATGCGCCCTTGGTCTGTACATTTATCCGGCCGTCCGCCGTTTGCACGATAACTTGAAAATGGATTAACTTTTTTAAATTCTGTTTTCAGAAATATGACCATCAAAGTCTTAGCTCGGACGTATCAGCTTTTCAGAATTTTTCGTGGACCCCTTCAAGTAGAATTCACGTGCTAAAACAGTGAGTGTAAAGAATACCAAGCTAATGGCATGTCATATAACAATCGATTTATCAAGAAGGAATACATTGTTACTTTCTGTTCATCTTTTAAGCATTACTGACATCGGCGCGCGACACGTGAAATCGCTTTGTCGACGCACGATTGCTCAAGTTCTCATAATCTATACATGTATTATTCAGTAGCGAAAGAATGGAGTTACTTATTGGTTTTATAATGTCTTAACTGTGTACCCCTTCATAATTTCTACATTTTTTGAGGTAGAAGGTTGAAATTCTGAATGTAGCTTCCTATGGGCATGTCCATTTGCACTCTTTAGTTTGGTTTTGATTGGTACACTGGGGTCGGAATTACGAGGGTGGGATTCAGAGAGGACAACATATCTATGTGCTATTTAGGTACGTAAAGGCGTGAAATTCAGTATCCAGATTCCTCTAGGCAAGATCTACATTGCTATGAAGTTTAGGCCCAGGTGTTCCATTGGGGTCGGATTTGCGGGGGTGGTAGTCACGTGGTCTTTAGAACTATGCCAACATATGGCTTGTGATATATCATTTGTTCAGAAATGATGAGAAAGGAAAGAAAATACGAGCTTTTTTTACATTTCCTACATATTACGTTCAAGAAAATTAATTTTTGATTAAAAAACTTGGGGAGAGGTAAAAGTGCAGATAAAGGGGTGAAAATAGATGACTTCAGGATCTGCTACTTGCCTTACCCAACTCAGAGAGAGGGGGAGGGAGGATTAATTTTTTTAATAAATGTATAAATGTATTTCTCCTTCATTGCTAAAGCTCCTACTTGGAATGTTTACAAGATTTTATTAAATTTTAATCTGACCAAGCATACTTTTTTCAGAGTTCTCACATGCATTTGCGCATTCTTTAAAGACTTTGAGTAGGTTATCTTCTGTGATGTGTTTTAAAATGGCTTCAGAGCGTTTCAAGACACCATTGAACTTTGAAAGCGAATTCTCCTCAGTTCAGTCATGAGGCACTAAATTAGGGCTGCATGGAAAGTGAGACTTTGTTACAGCATTCGCCATATGCATGCAAATCTGCATATATGTAAGCGTTGGCAAGTTTAACGTACGGTAATACAACGCTCTTCACGTACCATCACCACGCGTCATTGGCATTTTTCTCTGTACCAATAGCAAATAAGCCGTGTCGATTTGACAAAAAATAATATTTCATTGTTGTACAATTACAGCATGTGGCTACGTGCCCTAATTAATTAATATGCATCTCGTGCTAATACATCTGCAAGCAAAAGTTCTTTTCCAGGAAAGGAAGAAAAATGTGGCGCTATGAAAATAAATTCTTCGCAAAAAAAGGTTTTCTAATACCATAAAGACCGCTGCAACGGCGATAAGAAGGAAGTTATAAAATACTTCGTTGAAGAAGGCAGATCGCGACAGCTTATTCGGCAAATAATTAGGAGAGGTGAAGCTTCAGGAAGTGCACATTACAAGACTATCTGGTCGGCCTCCCGTAAAATTGTCGGAGAAACATGTTACCAGAGTTCGGAATGCTTTTGCCAATACCCCGAATTTGGAGTGTTCGTGGTGAAGCCTCACAACTTAGTATGAAGAAATCGACTGTGAGTGACATCAGAGTCCATAAGTTGGGCATTCCAGCAAAGTTACGAGAGCCGCCCCTAAGTACATGGGATCCCAAGAGCAACGTTCGAAAACAGCTCGTCGCAATTTCTAAGGAAAAAAAGAAAACAGTTTTGGTAATTATGATGAGAGGTAACTCCCTTATGATGCAGCAGAATTAACAGGAAGGCATTTTTACCATATCACTCGTTCCTTACCAACTTTATTTATGACCGACAGTTGGGAATTAATCTGGCAAGCCATGGACCAGGATGGAAATGTGTCGGTACCATTTTAATCAGAAGAAACCACGAACGCCGAAATGTATCTGAAGGAATGCGTAAAGAAACGATTGATTCATTTCATCATTCGTCACATTAGCTTGATGAAGTTTTGTTCTGCCCCGACTTAGCAAGCGCCCATTACGCCCGACACGTGGTTGACTACTCGGACTCTATAGATGTGCACAGGGAGAACAATGCTCCAATGTCTCATAAACCAGGGGAATTGATAAATTGTGGTCACTATGTAAAATTGAATATTCTGACAAGACAACGGAGGGTTTCGAAAACCCATGGAAAGTCAGTTATGAAGAGGGGCATGGAGAAAATTTTGCATAAGTGGTCAAAAGGAGTCAAAATCTAGGCAAGTTATAGAACGTCCCTACAAAAGTTCATTAAATTCCAATAAAAACTATAAAAAGTAGATTTTTAAAAAATTTTATCAATTTACTTTCTGGATACGGTTTAGAGCCGACCTCCCAGCATCCTAAAACACTTTGTATATCTCTGAGGCTGTTATCTTAATGCTATATACTGCTCATCACATGTTATTTACGGCTTACCGTTATCTTTCCTCTACTGTTATGAATCCCGTAGTAGGATGCATGCATGGTACTTTTGAAAGAAAAACGTTCTTTTTCTAATATCCATTTCGCATATCATCATCATCAAAGCCAGAACTCAGTCTTTATGAATAGTCTTTACATAATTTCTTTGGTCAAACCAGGTAATATGATAAGCATGCATTACTTTATCATAAATATTCAATGTGAGTATGATTAATTGAAAACTAGTCCATATCAAACTATACTTGAACTAAAAGTCTTGCCCCTTAAAATTGTTCTACCTTCTCCTTTCTCAACTTCATAGACTTATGTTTAACGAACTTATCAAAGGTCACATAGGTCGCATACATGATCCTTCAGCTGTATCATAATTAGTATTACTTAGCAAATAAGTTGTTGTCAAATTAACACAGACATTGGAATAATACTTGGGAATAAGAATTTGGGATGCAAAGTCTGTGAATGTTACGGATATGCAATGATTATGAACTATTTTAATCCCTTTATGACCTTCATCCCGAATTGTATATTTCAAACAAAAGTTCAGACAAAAATCAAATTCGTGGCTTAAAAAAGGTGAGAAAAAACGTTTATACTTCCAGAAAATGGCGGAATCAAGTTCATTAATTTGAAACCTAAGTCTAACTTAATTTTGGTTTTGGTGCATTTGAATAAGCTCTTTCTCCCAGAAAATGGGGCGGTGCAGTAGCAGGAACGGATTAAAGGATATTCGGGCAATACCACCTCTGCACAGTGGAGGTGATATTGATTCGTGTGTGTGGTTTGATGACGCTGCTTTTGGATTGTACGTGAAGGTTCAAAGTTGAACCATAGATGCCAATCGTAATCAAGCAAATGCATTTCAGTCGATACACCTAGAAAACGGCCAATCAATTTTTTTGTTAAAAAGCACGTCTGATATTAATGACGTTATATGAAATACCAGTCAATTATGGTACAATAATGTTGGTAGAATTTCTAATAAGGAAATTCTGCGATGAAATTTTAAATATATGATTGATTGTATTTTATCGTCTGTTTCTTTCTTGTTGTTTTGAACATTAGAAAGAACAGTCAATTTATTTCAACCGTTTTTTCTCAGCGTTTTCCTATATTATCGCTTAATTTTATTTTAGATAGGCGCCATTAGTATTAGCACCTGTCAACCATCACCACCATAATCATCATCTCCACATCTGTTTTGGAATGCTGCAAAATAATTGCTTCTCGGTTGCACCGGTAGCGTCGGAGCAGGAAAGAATTGGATTCAAAATGAAATGAAACGAGCAGCTTTCAACTTTTTAACAACCTTACTCTATTAGTGATTAGATTGTAATCAAAGTTACTAAAGTTTAAAGTTGAATAGAAAGCCGAGAAAGATACAAAATGAAATACGGCTGAAGACAGGGAGTATTAGGATCACTGGAGAGTAAAACGAATCCAGGGCATTCAAAGCTGTCAAGTTTTGAATGACATCAATTCAAAGTGTCATTTTATAGTTTTCACTTGCATCAGATTCTGATAGAAAGCACAGGCTTCTTGTTTTAATAAATATTATTAATCCGATTAAAATTTTATCTCATTAATATTTAATAATTTTCTAAATTTAAATTTATTATAATTTTCGTCTCGGAAAACTATAAAATTGCTATAGAGCAATCGCTCTAAAAAGCTAGTTCCTTGATAAGATGAACATTTAATTTTAATACACGGCAGATAAATATAAAGATTTATTTTATGTTTAACGGGAAAAAGGGTTAATTTGATTTGCTGCTTCTGCAGAAACGGTCGATTGCTCAAGAGCGATTATGCGTCTAGTTCTAGTTTGTTCCTAGAGTAAATAATATTTGCAATGATGAAGTCAATCGTAAAATTTTAGAAGGTTGTATAGTTCATTTGTTTCACCTTGGTATAAATACGTCCTCAATTATCATTGCAACCGTGCTTTACGTGATTAAACATGCAAATGTGCTCTACTTGAAGCAGAAATAATTTATTTAAAGATTAATTCATCACAACAAATCAAATTGTAAAATTAACATTAAAAATTAACGTAATTACATAATCTGTGGAAATGTTATTTCTATTTTGATAAAGAGATATTTTAATAAAATGAAAGACGTTTATTTAGTAGAGAAAGCTACAACGTTAAGGATTGTTATAAATTTTATGCGCAAAGAAATGGTGAACAAAAGCAGAACTCTTTCGCCTCTCTTTACTATTTAACAAAAAAGTAATAAAAATATTTTATTACCTTCTGATCTAAAAATCGAAGATCAAGGCCACAATAATATATTACAATCTGCAGATAAACATAATAATTACAAATTGCAGCATGCTTTGATAAACTTAAAGTAAATAATAATAATACGTATACAAAAAAAACAACCGATAATGATAATGAGGGTTTATTTTAGTCAACTTGTCTTTTTTATCGAAATCAGATTTTAGAAGATTGTTGCAATAGCTATTAATAAGTGTAATAAAATGGTAAGCATTTTTGACTTGAAGTAATAAAGCTCTGCTGAAACTCATTCGCGATATTCATTTAACAAAGGAAAGAAGTTTTATCACCATTGCAATCTGCAGCGATAAAAGGCGACCGAGTTTATGGAGAAGACAGTTTCAGTCTTTAGAAACTGTTACCGAAGTTATCTTATGGATAAAAATGTTCCACCATAAAAATTATGAATGATACCAGAAAGTGACGAGAGATGGTATTATCTAGCAGCTCCAGCAATAAAATCCTTAAGCGTCACGAATTTAAGTTTACTACATCGATTATTTTGATGGGCAATTTTTCCACCTAAACATGAGCAAAAAAAAAAAAAAAACCAAAGGTACAAACGGCGATTATGATGTACTTTAAAAATTATTGGGTGACGACATACACTGGTGGGCATTGAAAAACGAATATCCCGAACGAGTGATATAAAGCAGCCTCTAGAACCAAATATCAACATTGTTTAGGCTGTCCAGAAATACCAAAGATATTTATCTGCAAACAGAGTTTGAGCAGGGTCGTTTAGTGGGTCTTCACTAGACAAGATGGCCCTTCTGCTAAATAGCATGGACGGAAGTTGTCTACAGTGTATGCCTTTTGGAGACGGTGGGAAGAAAAGAGACTGCCACTTACTCCACGTCACAGCCCAAGAACGGTGCCAAGAACAGGCTGCTTTGAAGAATGAATGGAGATTGGTGGTGTTCAGTTATGAGAGTCGTTTCTGTCTGAGCATGATTGAGAATCGTATACGTGTCCCTCGAATACCAGGTGAGAGGTACATTCTATCGCGTGGCCTTTGACACACCGTACTCACTCCTATAGTAATGCTGTGAAGTGTTTCAACAGTCGCTCATATGTAGTGTTTGTGGAGAAGACATTGAATGCTGCATTCTAAGTCCAGAACATCATCCAGCCTGTCCTGATGCTATTTTTGGACAACAAGGGAGACAAGCTATTCCAGCAAACAACGCGTTTATATGCAGCTAGTGTAATTCAACGTGCTCTGCAGCATCAACTTCCCTGGCCAGCAAATTCATGTCTGGGACTGGACTGGACTGGACGACGGGTAATCCTTACCCATCAATCGCCTACGACTCTCGCCCAGTTACGCCTACACGAGGAACAAACATGGAATGACATTCCTCAAGATGATATTCGTCTTCTGTATGATCGAATGCATGCCAGAGTTCAGGCTTGCATCGCAGCAAAGGGGGCTATACACGATACTAATGTTTAGCCGTAAAGAAATTGACATCATTATCTTCAATAAAATGTGGTATCATCCCAGAAAGGTGTTCATATAATGAACCTGCCATTCTCTTTTTCATAGAACATGAAATGGACAAGATAGTTCAGAGCAAAATGAGCTTTAAGAGTTTGTCACCCATAAATTAAGAGGTAAGCTTTGCTATAGTAATCTTCTCCCCGACGTAAAGACTTAATGGGAGCAAGAGGGAATTAATGCGGACTGCTTGTTTTGTCCGAATGAGGAGGAAATGATGAAAAGATAGCCATTACACGCAACAAGAAAAATAAAGAAAAACACAATATTAATTCATATGCTTTTGAGTAGGATTAACTGCTATTTTGTTTTGCACTTGTACTTTTTTTTATAAAGCCGTCGTTAATCAACTGTACTTTTTTGATATGAAATTGAAAAATAATGCAAAGAAATTCACTATACATGATGACGGTGTGTGTGTGTGAGAGAGAGAGAGAGAGAGAGAGAGAGAGAGAGAGTATCCCATCAACGCATACTAATTTTGTTCCGGAAAAAGAACTGATAAAAGACGGTGGCTGTCTTTTAATTAATCAAGACGCAATTTATCTTCCTTTCAAGCTGATGCCTCACCGTTTCTCTTCTATACGCATAGAAACGATTTGTTAAATATTTCTTGATACCCAACATCAGTTTCCGTTAAAATTTATAAATGTTAATGTTTGCTCGGAAGCGTCACCCAATTGTTTCTCATATGAGGTTTCTGCTGTTGAGCGCGGTCAGTTCATTCGATAAACTTTGGAAAATATCTGTGTAGGGAAATAAAGAGGAAAGGCGAGTTAATGTTTGCATCTAAATCAATTAATTACTCAGACATAAATAAGTGGAAAAATACGTTCTTGCGGCTCCGTTTGGTTTAGCTACACCAGCTTTGCAAAGCGCGTCACTTTGCATCCGTTTGAATTGCCGAGCTCTGGCGTAGATTCCATTTATGCGTTGATAACGATTATCAATTCACTAAGAGAGATAGAATAATTTCCTAGATAAATTTACATGGCTAGGCTTACTTGTGTTATTTGAAAGAAGCGCAAAAAAAAACTTTGGAATAACTATAGCTCTAATTAAATTTCCGCTAAAAAACGGTTGCAACATGAGAGCCACCGTGTGACTAGTATTTATTTGCAAAGTATTTTCTGTGGGACCCTCCTGAATCCAAGACATGTTTCCTGTCAGCTTTACGCTATGATTGTTATTCTTGTTATGATTAATTCTCATCTACATATCGATATCATTGGCATTTCATTTCTGGTGAAACCATGAAAACAATTCATAAGAGAGGTATGTAAAGATAGTCGTGAGCGAAGACACCATCTGCAACCGTGTTATTGTTATGCTGACTTTATCAGAAACTTCATTATTCAAAATTTATCACTTTTACACTATTGACATTGGATATAACAACTTAAAAATGTAATCAACGAATAATTAGTATAATTGACAAAATGATGCTATTTGCGAGAAAGTACGCTTCCAGTTGCTAGTTCTGATAATGAGCATTTGACAGTATAGATTGGCAGGCAGAAAAACGTCGGGTGATCATAACCCTAATGGCTCCAGCACAATATAGGGTGAGCTTCGAGTTTTTGACGCCAAACGTTCACATGTAAAAAAACAACGAATTCAATTCTCAGTTTGAGTTCAGTTCAGTTTAGATACAGCCTTCATCTCCGGGTGGGGAGACTGAGTTTAATTCTCACGTTTAAAACCTTGTTGATTACCACAATGGTTTAGTTTTTCACCCTATATTGCAAAAAAGCCATAAAAGATTTTTCGTATAGATGAGACCCCAAAACCACAATCGTATAGATATTTCTAGTCAATTTTAATGTTCCTTAAATTTACCACTTCCATCACAAAAAAAAATTTCAACTTCAACAACAATAAATAATAAATTTAAAACCATTGTTGTTACAAACAGAAAATGTTTTATAGCATTAGGGCTAACAATACTCTAGCACTGAATAACAAATAGTATTACTGGAACAAAGTCCAAAAACTTTTCTCGAGCTTGATGGTTACCCCAGTGCAACAAAATGGCAAATTTTACGATATTTTTACAACGTTTTTATGCATTTGATATTTCTCTCCATTTGTTTGTTTGATAAAATATTTCAATAATTTTTCATCTATACCAACACCACCTAAAGATAAAGCCTGAGCCGAAGCCGAGTCGATATAATCAAGCCGTGGCACTGATTTTGTGACATCATGCAAACAGATGGAATTCGTGACGTCTTGCAAAAATAAATTTAAGAACAAAATAAGGATATTTAAAATTTAAAGTAAAATGATTTCTTAAAAAAGTAAATGACCCCTGTTTGGTACTAATGCATTTTATTCTACTGTATTTACTTAGTTATCTAAAATACAAAATTCATATTTAAAATACGTCACGAAAACCGATGGGATTTCAACAATGCCAAGTAACGTAGTGCCATGGCTTTGTAGAGATCGCGTCGGCTCGTGACCACCGAGAGAGAAGGCCTCCGCAATGAAACTGAATACATTGTTACATTGAAACGCGGAAACGTCATACATTGTTAAACGTAGCCAACCAACACCTATTTTGAAAGCCTGATAACGAAAAAGCCATACATTGTTACATCATCAGTAGCAAGGCCTCCTATAGACACCATTTCCAACACCTCCTAGAAAGAAAGCCTGTGCACTGAAAATTCATACATTGTTACATGATCATAAGAAGTCATAATTTAGCGCTTATTAGGAGCTTTAGCATAAAAGCTACTCATAAGAATGCGCCCTTGGTCTGTACGTTTATCCGGCCGGCCGTCAGCCGTTTGCACGATAACTTGAAAACGGATTAACTTTTTCAAATTCTGCTTTCAGAAATATGACCATCAAAGTCTTAGCTCGGCCGTATCAACTTTCCAGATTTTTTCGTGGATCCCTTCAAGTCGAATTCACGTGCTAAAACAATGAGTGTAAAGAATACCAAGATAATGGCATGTTATATAACAATCGATTTGTCAAGAAGGAATACATTGTTACTTTCTGTTCATCTTTTAAGCATTACTGACATCGGCGCGCGCACGTGAAATTGCTTTGTCGACGACGATTGGTCAAGTGCTCAAAATCTATAAGCTTATTATTATGAAGAATGGAGCTACTTATTGATTTTATAATGACAGTCAGTCCCCTTCATAATTTCTACATTTTTTGAGGTAGAAGGTTGAAATCCGGAATATAGCTTCCTATGGCATGTCCATCTGCACTATTTAATTTGGTTTTGATTGGTACACTGGGGTCGGAGTTACTTGGATGGGATTCAGAGAGGACAACATATGTATGTGCTATTTAGGCATGTGAAGAAGTGAAATTCAGTATCCAGATTCCTCTAGGCAAGATCTATATTACTATGAAGTTCAGGCCCAGATTTGCGGGGGTGGCAGTCACTTGGTCTTTAGAACTATGGCAACATATGGCATGTGATATATCATACGTTTGGAAATGATGAGAAAGGAAAGAAAATACGAGCTTTTTTTACCTTTTCTACATATTACGTTCGAGAAAATTAATTTTTTGATTAAAAAACTTGGGGAGAGGTAAAAATTGCAGATAAAGGGATAACAATAGATGACTGCAGGATCTGCTACTTGCATTACCCTACTCGGGGGGGGGGGGGGT
>JAHWFO010002407.1:0-22101 GCA_023313115.1 Rhysida immarginata
ACATTCCTGATGTGATTAAATCTTCTCAATTATTCCTATTTGCTGATGACATGAAATTAGGTAAAATTATTCATAATCCTATCGATTGCCAAGATTTACAACTTGATCTATATTCAATTGGGGCCTGGTGCATTCAAAATAATATGTTCACAAATGACAAATGTCACTATGTCACCTATTCTCTTAAGAAAAGAGTCTTTAATTTTGATTACAGTTTAAATGGTTATAAATTACAAGAAAAATCTGTTACAAACGACCTAGGTGTTATATTTAATTCCAAACTTTCGTTTGTTGATCACATTCACTCTATTATCTCCAAAGCCTATCGTGGTTCATACTTTATTGTCAGAAACTCCCTGTCAGAAGTTTTAATAATGTTGGCTTTTCAATTTTTCTTTTTAATACATTAGTCAGACCAATTTTAGAATATGCTTCTGTCATTTGGTCTCCTTCTCATATTAAATTTCAGTTCCTCTTGGAAAAGGTTCAAACAGATTTTTTACACTCTCTGTTTCGTCGTTTCCATCCTACATTTTTTAATGATAATTTTTATGTATCAAACTCCTATCTACGAGATTTTTTTAATTGTGACCCATTGATCTTAGACTTACTGTAATTGATCTTTGCTATCTATTTAAATTTTACCGCAATATAAGTTATTCATCTAGTTTTCTTAACTCTGTAAATTTACGTGTTCCCAAACCTAATTCCAGACATAATGATATATTTTACTTACCTTTCTCAAGGAAGACAGTTATAAATAGTCTTCCTTTTTTCCGAATGTACAGGTTTTGTAATATCATGTCAAACCTAATTGATATAAATGTTATGTCGTGTGATACGTATAAAGAAACTGTGAATGAAAATGTTAGGCTTTTATTATGATTTTTTTTCTGTTTTTATTTTAATGTCAATGGATTTTCAGTTACTCTTTGATACCTAGTTTTGACTATACATTTTTTATACATTATACATTTTATTCTTTCCTGCATTTTTATGTAATATTATGATATATATTTTCTTTGTAAGCTGTTATTGGGCTAATACTAGCCTGTTGCTTATTTATAAACTAATAAATAAATAAATAAATAAATCCGGACGTTTATCCATCTTGAGGCTCGTGCACCTGCCATTTGATGCACCAGCTTTAAAGCTTTCTCAGCCTGTTATGCAAATTTTGCAATGTGTAATCGTTGTTGGGGCGAACCATGCGTGTGCCTTGAAGAGGTGCTGGTCATAATTCATTGATATGACAGAGTATGTTACGCGCAGATCGTGAAATCGCACAATTCACGAAATGCGCAACTTTTTGTTCATTTCCTGAGTTGTACAATACCGTTGAACAGTTTGCGAAATGTGCAGAATTTTACACAATTCATGAAATGTGTACAACGATTCCTGCTCATTTCATGCATTGTACAGCTACAAATAACCTGCCATTTCTCTCGTTTACTCGCCTATATTATTCTACATATTATTGCTGTATATCAATATTAATGCTGCGGGGTGCTGTATTATGTAAATTTTTATTGCAAGTTTATTCAATTTTACCTCGGAATTTCATTCGTAGTATTTCAGTACGGTTAATTTCTCGCTGATGTTAATTACAGTAACCGTCAGGGTCTCAAAACATTGCTCCTGCAAGAGACGTGTACTGACAAAAAATGTAATTGTTTTAAAAACCAAGCTATTTGTAACTCTTCATGTCGTGGGCAAATCATAATGGATATTGAAGATATTTTTTTTAATTTTTACCTGCGATATAAAAAAATTGTTAATTACAAATGGAACAGACTGTTATATTATGAAATTTATGGATATTGTAAAAATAGGAAAAATTATAAAGGAGAGAATCTTTTTATGTAATAAAAGTTTCTGAATTAAAACTAAATTTTATACAAATTTCTGCTTATTTATGCATTGTATAATATTAGCAATGTAATTAAGCTTTTCAAAAATGAGGGATTGCGCCCCCAGACCCCCTTCTCACTAACTTAGACATTCATAGAAGGTTTTTACCGTTTACAGTGAAAATATAGGAAGAAATAACTGCACCCGCTCAGCAGAAAATAAGCCTTTTTAATGACGGCTTAGGCTTGTCATTTCTCAAAATAGCAGATTTAAATTTAATATTCTAAATTTTTAAAGAAATATCAAAATTGATTTTTATACAAAATATTACAATTAATATATTATTTTATTTGTATTATATTGGAATCTTTTATTCATTCCAGATAATATTATTATTTATTATTATTAAATACCTTATATTAAATACTTTTCCAAGACTGCATCCCATTAGGATAAGAAAATAAAATGCGTGCAAGTTAATTTGGCATTTCATTTGGCGGTTAACCCATTAATGCCCACCATATGATATATCATACGATTGTCATCTGTGCAATTATCGTCCTCTAGAATTAAATCAAACAAGGATATTCAACTTCTAACACCTATAATCACTACTTTAATATATCCAAGTCTAACTTCACTTTAGTTTTACCTGGTAACCACAAAAGTTCTTGTCGTTTTTGATTCCCGCAAGCAAAATGATGTACACAAAAGTATGTAATCGCTAGTCCCCAAAATAATCCTCATTGGCATCTAGCACCTTCTAACAACGTGTCTCCAGTTGATCAATCCCGTGGCTGTAAAACTTGCCGGTCTTGGACTCAAAGAAGTCCGTGAGTGCCTATCGAAGGTCTGTATCATTGGTATAGGATTTTCCACGATGAATGGTTGTCCAGAGAATGGAAGAGGTGATAATCCGTTGGAGCAAGATTTGGTGAGTAAGGTGGATGACAAAGTTTCCCAGCCAAGCCGCTCTATGGTTTCCCTGGCCAGCTTGCGCCACATGTGGCCAGGCATTGTCATGAAGAAAGAGTACCCCTTTGCGATTCACCAATGCTGGCTCCTTCTGCTGCAATGTCTGTTGCACACGTTCCAATTGCTAGGAGTACAGGTCCCCAGTGATGGTCTTACCAGTTGATAGCAGTTCGTAGTTAACCATTTGGTGTCTAGTCCACCATACAGAGAATGATCTTGCCTGGGTGTAGAGGTGGCTTTGAAGTGTGAGACACGGTGTCCCGGGATGACAACCAATGTTTGGAACGCTTAGTAGTGTCATGCATGACCCACTTTTCGTCACTAGTAAGTATTCGATTAAATATGGGTGCGTTACGATTTCGAGAAAGCAACGACATGCAGGCTGTCAGTCGTTGATTCGTGCTGGATTCTGACAATGTGTGGGTTAACCATTTGCTCAACTTGTACGTCTTTCCTAGGCTGTGCAGGTAACGTCTAACTGTTTCATCAGAAACCTGATTCCGTCTGGCAAGTTCACCACATGTTAAACTGCTGTCCTCCCCTATGACCGTTTTCAAGGCCTAGTCATTAAGGGCTTGTGGTCGACCACTGCGGGGTTCATCAGAAATGGCAAATTCTCCCGACCTGAATTTCGGGAACCAATGCCTTGCAGTGCGTTCATTCACAGCATGATCCCCAAACGCAAGAGACATTTGGCGACTTGAAGCTGCTGCTGATAAGTCACCTTGAAGTTATAAAGCAAACAACACCTAACCATCTCCTTCGATACCTCCATTTTTCCTCACTTCTGCACGAAATGTGATTGATGTGGATGCCCAACAGCCCTGTATTTATACAAGCTAACCTTCCTTCTCCCCCCTGTACACTCATTTGCATATCTCCTTTCACTTCCTTTTATGGCAACACAAAAAAGACAAGAACTTTTGTGGTTACCTGGTAGTTTCGGTTACTGCTTAGTTTCAAAATTGGTCTATAGATGTACATGGTCATCGAGCTAATTGTTAAAATGAAGCTAAAGTTTCTAGCTCCCAATAGGGCGGGAACTCTATTTAAAAATGGCGCTGCATGTACAATCGGCCCAACTTAAAGCTCTATATATACAAGTATAAACAACTGACGCCATTTTCGGCCTTTTCTTAGGTTCACTCACTATTGACTGCTTATTAAAATTCGAAAATCACTCGTTTTTTATGTAATTTATGTATACTTACGATGAGCGTTAAATTGCATAAAAAACGAGTGATTTTCGAGAGTTTTAATAAGCGGTTGAGCCTACGAAAAGGCCAAAAATGGCAAAAATGGCTTCAGTTGTCCATACTTTAGCCCAACTGCGCCTGTAGCGCCGCCCTATCGGCATATAGAAACTTTACTTTCATTTCCAGATTCAATGAAAAAGTCTATCGCAGGCAGGGTCTATAGAAGTAAATGGTCATTCAACTCCCGTCATTTTCCATTGTTAAGGGAAGCTAGGGAATTCAGATCACGCTAGGAGCCGCATAGGTCGAATACACTTTCTGCGTTGTATGCGGCACCGAGCGTGATTTGAATTCCATAATTTGTAGAGTTATTTTAAACAGGTGGTGGCCTTACAGTATAACAGAGGGACATCAGGAGTTCCAACTAGTTTCGCCATTTATTCCCGGCTTTGTCAAGGATATATACAGCAAGACAATCAATCGACAATCGAACAGTGAAGTGTACATTCGTTAGCAGCGCTTTCACAAAGCTCATCTAACCAGAATAAACTCCAAAGGAAATACACTGAGGTAGTCAAGAAGCCTAACCAACCCAAGCGGTCTTCCATATTATACAAAAAGAAAGTAAGATTGACGATTGTCAGAAACAAAAAACAAACGAAATAAATACAAGGAGAAATAAGATTATCACATCTTCCAGTAGTCTGGGAAAGAGACGTTGCTAATATCTTCAAAATTGATGTCAAGAGCGTGCCTCGGTTTACGATACTTCGTATGCCAGTTCAAATTCATTGAGTTCTCCAGTATCCCTTTCACAAGCTTATTGTCGTGAGTCTTCATCTTCTGTATCATAATCAAAAGGAGATCCTGTATAAACTTACCGATATGGGCCATGTTTAAATCGAGGTGGATGGATTGGTTTTTCACCGTCCTTCTGTCCAGCTGGGCAATGGTCCTCAGGGTAACATTCTGGAATGACTGTAGTTCACTCCATCTGCTTTTACAGATAGTCGCCCACGCAGGCATGCCAAAGAGGAGTATGGTCCGGATAATCGATTTGTACAGAAGTAGCTTATTGTCAATGCTGAGGGCGCTGTTGCGACCCATGAGAGCTATGATACTGTACTTAGCCCTCTTCGCTTTGTTCAGAGCATAGGACATATGCTGGTTCCATGAGAGTCTTGAGTCAATGATAACTCCCAGATACTTGTAGTTGTCCACCCAGTCCAGTTTCTTATTAAACAGAACAAGAGAATCTGGGGGATGCTTGAGCTTCCTATTGAGGTACAAAGCCTTGTACTTTCCGACGTTAAGGTTCAACTTCCAGCAGTTAAACCAGTCTTCGAACTGCTTCAAGGCGCACCGCAGCCGAGTGATAACGTGAGCCGGCTGGTGTGCCCATGTCATAATGGCAGTGTCATCCGCATAAAAATACAGATTACAATTATCGGGCTTTGGGAAATCATGTACAAAGTAATTAAATAGCATAGGCCCGAGGACAGAACCCTGAGGGACACCGGCCTTTACAACACGGGGTGTGGAAAGATTTTCTCCAACCTTGGCTTGATAGGATCTGCCGTCAAGAAAGGATTTCACCATCAAGATCAAATCGGCAGGGAACCCGTCTCTGATCATTTTGTAGACAAGGCCCTCATGCCACACTTGGTCAAAAGCTTTACTGACATCGAGAAATACCACCCCACAGTACCTGGATAGGTTCACGGGGGTGCTCAGGTCTTCAACGAGCCTCCATATCTGCATCGGACAAGAGTGGGCAGCACGAAAGCCAAACTGCTCTTCCCGTAAAAGGTCATTTGTTAGACAGTGATCTTGGAATCTGACAAGGATCGTTCTCTCCAACACCTTGGACATCGAGGGTAGCAAGCTAATAGGTCGGTAGCTCGCGGGAATTGCAGGATTTTGTCCCTGCTTTGGGATACTCAACACAATAGATTTCTTCCAAGCCACAGGGAAGTAAGAAAATTTCCAGCAGTCGCTAATGATATTGGTGAGAAATTCAATAAAGTTCTTTGGGAAATTCATAAGGGCGTTATTACTCACCTTGTCTTTTCCTGGAGCCTTCTTCTTTTTCAGTTTATTTATGATGTTGGCGATCTCACCAGCCTCGATGTTGTACTTCGTAAAATGCTTCGGGACTTCATCAAAGTTGTAAATACCTTCTTCCACAAGCCGAGACATGATTTGGCTCTCGGGCTTATCGTTGGTAGGAGTAACAAACTGCAGTTCCAGTGAATCTGCAATGACTTGGGCCTTGTCCTGATCAGTTTGCACATAGTTACCTTGTGGTGTACGGAGTGGAGGAAGCATAACATTCTTCTTCTTCTGTAAAGCTCTAACCATACTCCAAATGGAATTGTCGCGAGCCGACAAGCTTTTGAGTTTTTCATTCCATCTAGCGTCGCGAAGCTCTTTTATCTCCTCTTGAACTCTTCGCACTAACCTGTTGTACTTGGTTTTGAGCCAAGGTTCACGATAGCGTTGCCAAAGTCTACGGGTCCTGTTTCTTTCAGCAATTAGGCGTTGGATTCCAGGAGAGAGTTGGATTCGATGAGAGGGTTTATTCTCTGATGGATACTTACTTACTTAAGAATATCTTTGTAGAGCCTCCAGTCTTGATGATGTACGAGTTCCTCTCGGAAATTTATGTCAACATTGTCAAAGTACAACGCCACAGGCTTGTGGTCAGAAGAAAGGTCATCAATCATGAAGACATTGTACGGTTTGAAGAAACCCTTCAAGAGCGAGATGTCCAAAACGTCACTACTAGGGGAGTGGTCGCAGTAGTAGGTGTCCTCCACAGGTCCAGCAGCGATGATATCATCTCTACCTTGTATGTACCTATAGAGAATCATGCCGTTGTAATTCTGCGTTCTGGAGTTCCAGCTTGGATGCTTGGCATTTAGGTCACCAGCCAGGACGACTGGAGTGTCACCACTGAAGAGTTCATCAAGCTCGCAAATGTCAAGATAATGTTTAGGTGAATTGTAGAGCGCTACGAACTTCACTTCACCACAGGAGACGTCATTGATAATGATGGAGGCTGATTCCATACCTGCATAAGACTTGGATACTAATTCTTGGTGTTGAATTCCCCTCTTAATGATGATCGCAGCGCCCCCAGACGCACATCTTGCATCATTTGAAGCCATTCGATCCTTACGGTACACACAATAGCCAGGTAGCTTGAAGTCTTGGCTTGGTTTGAGGTGAGTTTCACAGAGGAAAGCCACGTCAATTTCGTGATTTATCAGAAAGTTGTGAAACTCGATACGCTTTCGGGGAATGCCCCTAGCGTTCCATATCACGCACCGAAGTTCACCTTTGTTGATTACAGTATAACGTTGTGCAGCCATACTAAAATTAGTTGGTCGTAAGGAGCCCACTCAACTGTGGGTAACTTTTGCCTAGGTTAGAAAACAGATTAAAGATACGTCCTAATTGCTTATACATACCTGGTAGGTCGTTGATGTTGAGGCCTTTATCTTCCGGCGTAGACACAGCGGCAGCATAGGATTTGCCTGCTGTCACTTTAGAACTAGACATCCTTTGAACCTGGGGGTACTTTGGACATTTCGTGTAGCTTGATGTGTGCTGTCCACCACATTTGATGCACTTTGGGGGGTCTTGTCCTTTGATCTTGGGGCAATCTCTTGACTGGTGCCCCTCAGCACATTTATTACAACGAGGATCTTCCGTGCAGCCCATGGATACGTGTCCGAAGCGCAGGCAGTTGTAACACTGTAGTGGCCTCTTGTTCCCTCGAAAGGCCTCCACTGAAACTGCCAGCGGCCCAATACGTGTTACGTTTTTCAATGATTGGTTGTGTTCGATGTTCGGGAGTAGAACCAAAACCATTGGCATATCAATGGATCCTTTGGCTTTCCTCAATCGAATAACTTTTTCCGGGAAGTAGTTGGCTCTTTTTAGGTCTTCTTGGAAGTCATCGAGGTCATACGTAACATCCACATTACGAATTACGTATTTCAAGACCTTCTCCGACTTCAGTTGATGATGCTGAATTTTTAAAATATTATCAGATTTAATGCCAGAGACTAACCTGTTGTGTGTTTCTTCATCTTCACATTTAACCTTGATGGTTTCAGCTCTGCCCGTATGAACGGCGATCTTTTCGACTGGAACATGCTTCTCGAGCTCAGTTAAAATCGTCTTAAACGGGACGCCATGAGTCCGCACGATAATTGGCGGTACATACCTCTTCGTGATCCTATGGTCTTTATTAGCCGAGCGACCTTGTACATTCTTCGGATTCCTCATTCTAGTCGCGCTGACGACTTCTTCATTTATACTGGAGACGGTCTTTAGGTTATCGATCCTCGTGCCTTTTCTGAATTTTTTATTAGTGACACCAATCCAGGGACTGTCGTCCACTTCTTCATCAGTTCTGTCAGAGTGACTTCTCTTACAGCCACCGTTTGTCGAACAGTCACTATTTTCTATTATATCCATAGACTCCATACTATTAGAAGAGGAAATAGTTTTTAAGAAATTACTTACCTTGCTGCTATCAACTGGATTATCTTCCGTGGAGTTACTTGCCTTCGGAGTCCCGGAGCATTTCCCAAAGGCTTCCTTAAGTTCGCTTATCTTGCCAATAGCATCTCTACGAGAGTCCTTAATTTCCTTATTGATACCTTCGAACTTCTCCTCAAAACTTTTGTGTAAGGATTCGACTTTTTCCTCCAGTGCACTATACTTAGCGTTTATTTCATCCCGGAGGGCTTCTAACATTTCGTTGAACACTAGGTCAAAAGCAGAAAACCTAACATCCAAGCAGGCATCCCGGTAGGCCTTTTCGCAGGACACAGTTTTACCATCCGCCACTAGCAAATGCTCTTTAGCCGACTTCAGCTTGGTTAATTTAGACGAAGCCATCATATATAAATGTATAGAACCAGGGGGGGGGGGGAAGTAACCTCGTAGCTAGGTGTGTGCTAAAGAAGCCGTCCTAAGAAGGACGCACCTAGCTCTAAGAAAAAAGAACAAGTCAGGTTTGCGAGAAAATTAATTCTACGCCAGGGACCCGCTCGTGAATGATTAGAATAATAATAGATGATATGAGAAAATGTCCTTAGTTAGGTTTGCGAGGAAATTAATCCCAACGCCAGGGACCCAGAAGGAAAATGAGCGTCTTGATGTACTGGTATACGGGAATATTAAATCCAACGCCAGGGACCACCACATAAGACGTAACAGAAGGTGAATATCGCCCTGAAAAGGGCGCACCGTGAAATGAAAATAATGAAATGTTACCTGAAAAGAGAGTAGAGTGATACCTTGAAGAGCTAGTCCGTTTTGATCGTCCTCAGCCTAGGTTCCGTCCTCCTGATATATCGATGCCCCTGAAGGTGAGAAGATATATACAGCAAGAGGCATGCAAGCCTTTATATACAGAACAGTGGTACAAATTATGCATATACATGAACCAATAGGATACAAAAGAATTAAAGAGGAAATAATGGCCAACAGGATAAATAGAAAAAGCACAGATTTTTGAATTATAATGGCCAATAGAATAAAAAGGGTGTAAACGCTAATTTTTATAAATTATACAAAAAAGAAAATATACAAAAGGATGGTGCGCGTATACGCGGACCGAAAAGAGAACTCATCCGGTTGTCTGAGGACAAGAGGATTTACAGAAAAATAAACAGGCAAGAAATAACAAAATGTAAAGGAAAACATAAACCATAATAAAGAAACCGAGAAAAAAGGGGATCATAATAGATCAGATAAAGAGTTAAGTATTGCATATACATTAAAGTCTGTTTGATAATTGAGAAGCAGGTGGGGGGAGGACTTCTTGGCCTTGAATATTTCGATCGCTTCGAGGGTAGCAGTTTTTTCTGGCCTATTGCAGATATGCAGGACAGACATAACATCTTCTTGCGTCTTTAAAGCGTGTCCGAAATCTTCGAGGTGGTTTGCGTAGTGGGAATTACGATCTCGTTTTCTATACGAGTCACTGTGTTCTCTGAATCGTACTGCAAAATTGCGGGTCGATAATCCTACATATATATAAGAGTTATTTTACTTATATTGTTGATACCCAAAATTAATAGTGAGCTTAATAATGCATTCTACAGTTGGTTTATCAATTATTTATTTAAAATTGTGTAGAATACACTAATTTCGGCAGTATTATGTCAATAATTCCGTCTGCATTGAAATTGAAAATGAAACTAATATTTTTACTCAAAATAGTCGGCGCTGCATGCACTGTAGGTGCTATTATACATGCAGCTCCATTTTTGAATAGAGTCCCCGCCCTGTCGAGAATTAGAAACTTTAACTTCATTTTTCAGTGGAGTTGAACGACCATTTACTTCTATAGACCCTGGTCACCTGCCGCGGATCTGTTTTCCTTAGCTTCTCGAAACAATGGAAAATGGCGGAAGCTCGATGACCATGAATATCTGTAGACCGTGGTTTCAAACCATGACTAGGTTTTCGTGAAATGGAAAAAAGTGATAGTGTGAATTACAAAAGTTTTATCTAGATATAAATATTTGTTCTTTTACAAATATTTCACTATAAGGTCCAATTTACATGTAGATATGCCAATTTGTTCCAGTGAATACATCAATTTGTATATGAATGGTATTTGAATTGGGCGCATGATGTATAATACGCTGAGCAGTCGTAAAATTGTTCCTAGCGAATATTTTTTTATAGCAGGGATTATGGCTCCTGCATCTATTCTTTTTTCTGACTACCTCCATCACAAGCTCAAAGTCAAATGACCTTGCCTTTTTCCGTTTCGTAGCAGGTCAGAATTGTAACAGTGGGCGTCGATCGACGTTGTACTTTTTACAACACGCGCCTACTCGTGACACTTTAAAACTTTGCCCTTTATGGTTTTGTTGTGTATTTTTAAAAATTTTTCCTCATTCAACATGTCACATGGTTTGAACATAAATGATATCGAACAAATTCTTCAAGAGGATTTGCAGGAGGATGATTATTTTGGCAGTGATTTGGAAGAGAGTGAGAATGAATCTGAGTGAGCTGAACCAAACAGGACAATCTATAATGTAAAGTTTTTGATATTATTATCGTTTTGTCCTCTTTTATTAAAATTATTTTGCTTATATTTATTCTCATTATCATTCAGTTTTTCCATAGAAAGCATAGTTAATCATTATTTAACAGGTTAAGCTAATAAAAACTGCAAACTATTAAATTTTGTAAAAATTACAACAGCGCGACTGCTCGAGAAAGTGAAATCAGCGCGCCTACCCAAAGGTTAAAAAATTTATTTATTTTTGTGTTTTTTCAGTTTTGCATATATTATTCATATTATAATACCCAATATTGGCACTAATTAGGTAATTAGATGTATAAAGTATGTTGATAATCTTGATTTTCAGACAAAATGGCTTCCAAAAGGAAATATAACCCTGACGTTTCTGAAGACGCTGAAGAGCTCATACGAATATTTGAGTTTAGAAGAAGACGAGAATTTGGCTTAAGAAGTAGATAAAGCCAGTGAGCTCGAGTTGATTTTGCATTATCTACATCATGGAAATGATTCGGATAAAGACGATGTAGCAAGTGATGAAGAAGACGAAATGACCATACAGTTTGACAGTCTTGGAAGAGAATTCTATCACAAAAAATGGACGTGAGAATATTAACATATAATAATTTCGAAAGGGAGAGATTTGAGTTACTTGTTGAAGAAGATGATGAAGATGACAGTTCCATAAAAACAAAACCTGAAGAAAATGACCAAACCATTACGAATACTTTTCTTCATAGTAAAAAAAAAAAAAAGAAGTAAACAGACTTAAAAATGGACTGAAAAAGTACTAAGTAAAGGCAATGCCAAAAACATTTTTTGTACCAACCCAGAAACTGAGATAATACTACAGTGAAAGCAAATGATTTCAAGCCAATCCGCATTTTCAAGTTATTTTTCGATGAAAATTATTTAGATCATTTGTGCCGGGAAACTATAAGGTATGTTTCGCAAAAAGGTGTTGCATTCGCACTTTGGTCTGAAGAAATGTATATGTATCTTGGCATATTGCTACTTCCTTTACCATCCAGAAGAATGTACTGGGAAACACGAAGTGGCAGACATTCTCATCTGGTCAGTAATAGTATGAGCCGAAATAAATTTAAGCAAATACATAGATTCTTGCATTTCAATGACAACTCAGTACAGAATCAGGAAGACAGAGTTTACAAAGTCCGTCCAATAATAACTCATCTAAATGAATGTTTTCAAAAGTACATTCAGCTTATACAGGGAGTTTCATAATTGGTGCCCCGTCTTTACGTCCAAATAACGGCTCAAGGGCAACAGGTGGGGGGAAATGAATATTGATTATTTGGTTTTAATGTCCCCTAATTCAGAATAAAAACATTTCGCGTCCCTGGGGGTGAAGGGGTAAATTTTGAAAATTTTAATTTTGTAGGGGTAGGGGTTAGACCCCATTGTTATTTAGAAAGTTGTAGAGCATCATGTAAAATGTGGGTTTAGCAAAAAATCCGGTGAAAAAATCTCATGCCCTGCCCCCTTTATCGAGTGGGTAAAGTGAAAGGTATGGCTAGCCGATGTGGACAAAAACCATACTTTATTAGAAAACAGTAGGGCCTACATTTGGAAAATTAATGAGAATGAATGAGTCGTTACCCTGAAAAGCTAATAATACTGTTTTCTAATACATTTTCAAATGTACTGTTTCCTAATAAGTAATAAAGTTCTAATAAGTTTCTAATGAGTTTTTCTGTTTTTGTTTACATTAGCTAGCCATACCTTTCAATTTACCCACTCGATAAAGGGCAGGGGATGAGATTTTTTCACCGGGTTTCTGCTAAACCCACATTTTACATGATGCTCTACAACTTTCTAAATAACACATGGGGTCAAACCCCTACAAAATTAAAATTTTCAAAATTAACCCCTTCACCCCCAGGGACGCAAAATGTTTTTATTCTAATTAGGGGACATTAAAACCAAACAATCAATATTCATTTTCTCCCAATTTGTTCTCCTTGAGTCGTTATTTGGACCTAAAGACGGGACACCAATTATGAAACACCCTGTAGATGGGAGTTTTTCTCTTGATGAATCAATGGAGCCAAACTATGGTCGTCACTCTATGAAGCAATTCATAAGAGGGAACCTATTCGTTATGGTTATAAATTTTGGCGTGTTGCTACATGTAAAGGCTATGTGGTAATATTTACACCACATGCTGGTAATGGTGATAAAATACCTCATTAGGCAGCTCAGTGACTGAAAAATTATGTGTTGGATTTTTACCTGAAGGATCAACCATTTACAACTCCTGGTAAAAAGTATGGCATATAATGTTCTAACCTAACAACTTCTACATTCAAAGAGTTATATGATAATGGAATACAGCAGCGCCTTTGTTTTATAAATATTTTGTCTGTTTTTATACTACTTACACAAAACTTTTGTGACAGATCAATTGAAAATTAATTAAAGAATAATAAATAAATAGAAAAATAGCCGAAACTGTGGATACCTTAATAAATAAAGGAAAAAACAGAAAACACTACTCCACATAGAAAAATTTTACTGACTCATATGAATAGTGTTTTCTGTTTTTTCCTTTATTTAAAGAATAACAGTTAAAGAAACCCCCTTTTTGGAAAAAAATACTGCATAGTCAAAGTTATGAGAAAAAAGTTTTACATATTCGTTCAGCAATGCCTTTAACAGCCAGTTTAATATTTGGTAGAGCCACCTTTGGCCTTAATGACAGTTTGAACACGTGCTGGCATACTTTTTGCCAATTTTTGCATTTTTCGGTGTCTATCTCTTCCCAGCAAGAAACAACTACTGTCTTTTAGCTCTTTAGTTGTTGATGTCTTACGCTGAACAATTTCTTTAACATCTACCAGCAATTCTCAATAGGATTTATATCTGGGTTGTTCGCAGGCCACGGCATTGTTTGTATATTGCTTTCAGGCAGGAATTCAGCAACGTTCCTGGTACGATGACAAGAGTCAACGAATTGTTCTTCACAGTGGGAAGGAGAAATACCTGTAAAAGTTCTTTGTAACCTTCCGAGTTCAGTGTTCCTCTTACGATGCACTTTTACCCATACTCTTACTTGATAGATAATCCCAGGTTCATAACGTTCTGAGGAAATTTTCGGCTACTCAACGTTCAGTCCGAGTGGAATTTTTCATGTGAATTTCTCAAGACAAATGTACTAGCATACATCTTTATTCTAATATTTATTCGAGTCTCGTCTGAAAAATTAACAGTGTTCCATTTTTCTTCGGACCAATGTTGATATGTTTTGGCCCACTGGAGACGTTTTTTGTTTGTTCTTTCATCATAAGGGATTTGTTTTCGTCTTGCAAATATCGAAAATCCATTTCATGTAACCTGTTCCGCAGAAGCATCAACCCATGTTTTCTTCCATTCGTTTTTGATGATTCATGATACACTTTTTCTCATTTTCATGGTCAGTCTTTTGAAATGTTGATCTTGAGTCTTGCTTATCCAATTCTACATTTATTTGCCACATCTCTGAAGTTTGAAAGGGTTCCCATGTGCTGGTGATGATTCCTTAATTACACACTACTATTGTTGAGACTTCAGTTTGTGTTTTTCCGTCTCTCAACAGCTAGACTGTCAACTCACTATTCGCAATTATCGACTCCATTTTTTACCATTTTAGCTAATCAAATGGTTTTTTTTTTATTTGTTTCCATGAATTTCTACACGAATCCAGTTGTCAGAAATTTGCTTATGCAAAGTGGAATAAGTGATGTATCAATCAGATTGCAATTTTCCTTTCATTATGCAAAATTTTTTCCCTACAACTTTGACTATGTAAGATTTTTTTCAAACGAAGGGATTTCTTTAACTGTTTATTCTTTCATTAATTTTCGATTGATTTGTCACAAAAGTTTAAGAACAGACAAATAAAATATTCATAAACAAAGGCGCTGGTATATTCTATTACCATATTAAAACTCTTTGAATGTAGAAGTGTTAGGTTAGAGCATTGTATGCCATACTTTTTGTCGGGAGTTGTATATAGCCAAGTTTTTACATCCCTCCCTTTGCTTTCCTGATAGAAAAGTGAAAAAATCAAACAATGGCATGAAAACAATGGCTACAAACAAACACTCACTCACCAAAAGTCATGGTACACCTGCCTAATAACATGTTGGGCCTCCTCTGGCCTGGATAACGGCGGCGACCCGTCGTGGATTTGAGTCTACCAGTCCCCGGAAGACATCCACAGGCACTGCGAGCCGTGCCGCCTCCACTGCACTCCAGAACGAAGCAGCATTTACCAGTTGTGTTGGTGACAACCTGACAGATCGTTCGATGACGTCCCACAAATGTTCAATGGGATTGCATTTTCCCCAACGCAAGGATAACTCGTGTCTTCCAGCAATTTAAAACTTGCACTTTCTCTATGGCAACGCAATGCATTGTTGGAATTGTGTCTACAGACGGACAAACCGATCACATAAGCACTTTTATACGAAAATGTGCTAAACACACTACAAAGAGACCAATCGGCAACTGACCAAGCAGCTATCCTTGACAAGAACATTCAGGCTGCAGCACGCCGTTGGTCGAAGTCCAAAACGAGGACCAGGTGGAAATTGACCAAGATTGACTTAAAAACCTTCTTATGTGTTGTTTTTTTTAAATTATAGCATCATTAATAAGAAATGTCGAGCAAATAAAGAAACTAATATGTAGGAAGTTTCTTATAATAAACAGCAAGCGTTATAATGTACTAATTTCACTAGTGTTGGAAAATTCAACTTATGAAATGCCAAATTTTCTTACACAAAGTGTGGGATATGTTTTTGGGGCAAGAGCCGATATCACGAAGAAGGAAATGAAAGCTCATTCAAATATTAGATATCATATCAATAAAATAAGAACCTCCTACCCATTATATACAGATACACTTTATTGCAAAGTAATAATTTATTTTAATACACTCAATCTCAAGGATAAAGCACCGTTTAAAACTCAAGTATACACAATTACAAAACATATATCCAGCCCTACTTAATATAGGATTTGTCATAGATTTGAGCAATTTCAAACTGACTGTAGAAACAAGCGAGTATGCTCAAAATGTCAAGTCGCTGAGCATATCAGAAATTACAGAAAACGTTTTTATTAATTGTTTTATGATTGAAAAACCATTATTGTTTCACAATTAAAAACGGCTTTTTTTTGTAACGGCTTGGCAAACCTCCGCTCATACTTGACGAGAGCCAGTGGCGCGAGAAAGATCTAGAACATTCCAAACCTCTTCTCACGTGCCTCTCTGCGCTCTGCCTACCTTGTGCACTATATGATAAATATGTCAGGTAGCCTTGAAATAATTTTTTTTTAATAAAATCTATCTATATATATAAAGAAGGATGTTTGTGGGTCTGTCTGTGGGTGGGTCTGTACGTTTTTTATACAAATCTACAGTTTTATTCCGATCTTGATAAAATTTCGCATACATGACCTTCAAAGCATGAGGAAGGTCACTGTCTACCTCAGATTTCGGAAAAATAATAAATATCGATAAAAAAATCGATATTCATGCTTATGGCAAGGCATATTAATGAGAAATATCTCATGACCAACAATGCAAGGCAAAGTTTGTACAACAATAGGTATCAACAATGGTATCAACACGCAATTCACAAACGCTCTGCATGGACCAACAATCAATATCTCATGACTAACAATGAAAGGAAATGTTTGTGCAAGTGTAATTATCCCGGGCAACGCCGGGTACCTCTTCTAGTAAAAAATAAAATAAAATAGTTATTGCTTTTAAAATGTTGATTCTATACAAAATATTTTGCAGAAAATACTTTATTACTCCGTAGACACTTGTAACAATAAAAATAAGTATAATAATTTTGAGAAAAGGAAAATTTTGTGAAAAAAGTTGGTTGTCACAAATAAATTTGTAAATATAATATATTGAATAATTATTTGGGTAAAGAAAAAAAAATGTTACAACTGGGATTCGAACCCGCCACCTCACACTAATAATTTGATTCGTGAGTAGCAACTGGTGTTTGAAAAATTATATTTAAAAAATTATTTAAGTTATAAAAATTTTCCAAGTCGAATTAGAGTTAGTTGATGGTCCTTTATGTTATAAAATAATAAAATTGATAGGTGATTTCTGGTGTCAGTTGCCCTTTAAACTATTTCTACTATGTAGCCACGTCATAGGTGAAGCTCCGCCCACAAAGACTAAGTCTGTAGAGTTGCCGAAAGTGCGTCGCGAGCGAGGGGTCCGACATTCAAAGAAATGATGTACGAGATTTTAAAATCCCCAGATTTTTCAAGTAATTCTAAGATTTTGAAGTTTGTGGGATTTCTACAGATTTGGGAGAGATTTCATAAATCTGTAAGATTAGACTACGTAACTCGGTAACTACTCGTTGGAATTCGATCAAATTTTAACGGTATACACAGTTTTATGTACCCTATCATTCCCCCAAACTTCATTATCCTATGTGTCATAGAACCTGAGTTATTAACTTGTTGATCTTAGAGGCGGCATTTTTATTTCTGTTCATATCTCAGTTATCGTTCAAATTCGAACCCATGTTCATATGAACTTTTTTGCTTAGAATCATTCATACTACCTCCTCTAAAAGTTTGTGATATACCCTGTATATTTTACTTTTGTTATAGGCCTACTTGCATAATGTACTGTTTGTATTATTGTTTTTAACATTACAGGATATTTATCATATTTAAAATCTAATTTAAATAGGTTGGTACTGAATATTTAGAAAAACCTTTTCAGGGTTCGTACACTTGATCAAACATAAAATTCCATGACTTTTCCAAAACTTTTCAAGACAATTCAATATATTTTCCAAGACCATAATCTTTTTATATTTTTAAGAATAATATATTCATATCTTTTATAAATTATTATTAAGAAAACATTAAGTCTATTCAAAAAACATTTTTCCAAAACTTTTCCAAAACCTAAGTAAAAAATCATTGATTTTCCAAAACTTTCCAGGCCTGGAATTTTTTTTTTCGATTTTCCAGGACTTTCTAGGTTTTTCATGACCCGTACGAACCCTGCTTTTTAATATTAAACGTAAACGTTATGAGGGCCGACCGAGAAAACTTGGAACAAAACATGCAATAGTGAAAACCTGAAACGAAATGAAAATTCGCGAGGAATTCGAGAGATCACTTTAGCGAACGAGAGCAATACACAATGACGAAACACAGATTTTCCGAGTCTGCAGGGGAGACGACTCAAGAGGGTTTCACAAATTCCTTGCGGCGAGCGGATCTGGGCGCGGCGTCCGCCTGGAGCGCCGCATCGCAAACCGTTTCACAAATAATTCTCCTGTGTGAGTGTTGTTTTAATTTCAGCATCCCGTCAATCCAATGGAGAACTTGAGGTGAAAGTTCTAAGTAAGGTTTTATTTTCTACTCACCCTGCGCTGAGGGAGATTCCTCCAATCATTGGAAAACCTCAACAATTATTATCATCATTGAATATTATTAAAAGCCAAAAGGTGTGTTCAGGAAATAATGATAAGAACTATTTAAATATATTTCAGTCTGTCAGGTCCAAAAAAAGCATATTTCTGTGCTCTTTCAAATTCAGTAAGAAGTTTTAATTGTAACTTGCTTTTCTTTGTATGGCAGAAATGTAAACAGAGAGAACAGAGAGAAATGTAAACCTTTATCGAAAGCACCTAGGGATAAACTGGTTCTCTCTCTAAAGCAACAGAGAATGGAAACGAAGAAATGCAGTAATGAGATTAAGGCGCTTAAAAAGCAGCTACAAATGGCCATTCAAGAAAATGGAATTTATTTGCATGCTGAAAATTCAGACTGCATGGAAAAAAATCTTGAAAAATAATCTAGAAAATACATAAGAGAATGAATTTATCTACACATTTTTAAATCAACAAGTCACAGCTTATCAAGAAAAAGAACTAAAGGCATGCAATGGCACCCATTAATTTTAAAATGGTGCATGTATGTAAAAAATAAATCTATCAGATTAAAACCTATGAAAACTAAAAGATTATGGAGAAATAATAAAGAAATTTTGTGGACCCATTTATTGGAAATGTTCGAAAAGGATACTCGTAATCAATTGAGATTGGTTCCAAAAATAACAAGAGAACATTTATACATCTCTTCATACTCGAGAATGAAAGTATCTCTTGCTGCGCAAGTACTAAGCTCTACAACAGCACATGCTTTGCAATTCCTAGTTGGAGAAAAGGCGACAGAAGCAATCACTCTCATAAGGATATTAAACAGATTTTTTGATATACTAAATACCAGGCATCTAGATGAATGTAGGCAAAAAAGAAAATCTGATTTAAAGGCTTTTACAGATGCTAATGATCCTCGATCGAAAGTAAGTAATCAAACATCACGCTTTACATTTTATGAAAACTATGTTGATAAAATAGAGGCATATTATGTTTCTATCTGATAACCTAAAAAACGTTTCCAAGCACCATTTAGAATTTGAATACTCAACACAATGGAAAAAAATTAAATTATTCAAATAAAAATAATTCCTGTTTTTATTGCTTGTTTACAGTTTTTACTCTCGCAATTTTTATTATTCTTTTCTATTTTGTAAGTCTACCTAATGTTGTTTATTTACTTGATTCTTGTTTTACCTGGCTGTTGGATTCAGTTTTTGTTGGATTGTGTATTCCGTTTTCGTCGTGATCGCATCATTCGTGAAGTGTTTTGGAGCAATGGCTTGCTCATTTTGCCGTATTTTCTTCGGTGAATAGGGAGAATGGGAAACGAAGTTCAGCGCTTTCTTTGAAATGCGGAAATAACTAGCGATCCTTGTGTTCGGACTGGTGAACTAGCAATTCGAAACTAAAACCTTAATAAAGGTTCAGTTGCGGTATTTGGAGTCAACGTTTAAAAATGGGCCTGTTCTTCGTATATTGAGCTTCATGTCTTCAGGGAATCAAAGGTAGAAATTCGGCTAAAATTGTTAACATTACTACAGAAAGCTGTGCATTCGAATAGTATCAATATTATCTAAATTACTGCTTTAATGAAATGTTATAACGCAAAATTAAGAAATTGAGTAACGTAAGTGAGCTTCGTCGAAGATGCAACTTAGCTTAAAAAAATATCTCGACTTCCAACAGGGTCGGTCCTTAGACTGAACAGCCTTCTCCTTCATGGCATTACGGCATTTTGCTTGCTGAATAGCCACCACATATGGAGCATGCGAATGCGGTTTGCTTGATAGTGGAGAATCTAAACCTGCCGATGTTATGACGGCTCCTTTGCATCCAACAGCTTTCTTTCGAACACACTCCTACAGTGTTTTCCCTGAATATTCTTTTTGCTTTGTGTACATAGATCCATCTAGCACCAATTTGGAACGACCTTTTCCGTGTTTGATAAATTCCATGGCTGGAAGAATCTCTCCTGTGGAAGAACTCTAAATATATATCACAAAATGGAATAACCGCTGATCAGTGTTGCCAACTCACTCCCACTGATCCACCCAAAACCCTATTCATTTTAGCCGAAAATAAATAAATAAACATATGGTGGTGTGATCTTACCTTAATTGATGATGGCCAATCGTCCCGTTTCCGAGCAATCTGTATGGGTCCCGATTGAGTTCCATGCAGCAGAGATTTCCGGATTTATATATGCTATTATCAATCATCACTGACCAATCAATGCAATATGAATTTGGCTTAAAGAACCCATTGGCTTAAATGCTTTCTAATAAGAAAGTACCAAGTCTTGTGTGACCCAACCCGAGGAACCAACCCGAGACTATATGGGAATGGAAGCTGCCTCTGCTATCATTACTGATGCCACACTGGGAGAGGTGAAACTAGTGGCTCTATATAATGCGCCCAAGCATAAATTCGATGCCAATGAGCTCGACGAGCTGTTTTCCGGGAATATTCCCCTTATTATGGCGGGAGACCTGAACGCTAAGCACTCGCACTGGAATTCAAGATGCCATAACCAAAACGGTGTCCTTTTGTATGGCTACGTGCAAAGGCAATCTGATATTATTGCAGTAGGCCCTGTGGATGATACATATTATTGTGATCATTCTCCTTCAAGCGATGTACTTGATATTGTGTTGTTGAAGGGCTTCTACAAATCATTCAGTATCTATACTGTCAATGATCTATCCTCAGACCATAAACCAGTTGCACTAAATTTTGATAACGTAAACATTGACCTCAAAGAAGAACTGAGGCTCAAACAAGACTGGAAATTTTTTAGAGAAATTCTCAAAAATGATGACGACCCACTAAATAACGTACATAGTACGAGCGACATAGATACCAATGTGAAAAGGCTTACTGAACGTATAAATGCAGCTATTGACTCTAGTGCTTCGCCCTTAGAGTCGAAGCGAGCTGATCACCTTGATCTCACCCCAGAAATCAAACAATTAATTGAGCAAAGGAATAAGGTTAGAAGGCAGTGGTACCGAACTCGTGATTCATGGCTTAAGACCAAGTATAATAGGCTCACAAGAAGAGTTCACGAGGAGGTAAAAGCACTTCGTAATGACAGATGGAATGATAAAGTTAAGAGTCTGTCGACCCACGATAACTCTATGTGGTGCATGGTTCGAGCCTTGCAAAACAAGAAAGCCATTAATATCCCACCTCTGTTAGCCCAAAATGGCAAATTCATCACGAATGATGATGATAAAGCGCAGCTTATTGCAAGCTCACTTTCAGAACAGTTTGTCACGCCTACTGATGGTCGGCAAATAGGACTTGATATGTCCGAGAAAGTAAAATCCTGCATAACTGGCTTCTATAGTATTCACGGCAATGAATTCCCAAAACATAGCATTGATGTAAATGAAGTCCTAAGCATCATTAAAAATTTAAAAACGAGAAAAGCTCCAGGTAAAGACTCTATTAAGAACAGTGCTTTGAAAAATTTACCTCAAAATACAATTCAAGATATTGCAAAAGTGTTTAACGACTGCTGGAAAAACACTTACTTCCCGGATGCTTGGAAGCAATCAGTTGTCTTAAGCAT
>JAHWFO010002407.1:37101-93788 GCA_023313115.1 Rhysida immarginata
GGAAACCACAGCAACCGTCCTATCCGACGTCTGCGCAGTCAATGTCCCTTTCTCCGCTTTGCCCAAGATTGCAACACACAGCGCGCTCCTGTGGCGAGTTAGTGCAACTTACTTTTTGATCTCCCCTCGTATATAGGATAAGCATAGCTAATTTCTTTTCAATTTTTTCTTTGAGTGCATGATGGTTGACTGATGTTTGTACTGGATTGGTATACACTCACTCACCAAAAGACATTGCACACCTGCCTAATAACGTGTTGGGTCTGCCTAAGAGAGTCTACCAGTCCCCGGAACACATCTGCAGACACTGCAAGCCATGCCACCTCCACTGCACTCCATAACGATGCTGCATTTACCAGTTGTGTTGGTGACGACCTGACAGATCGTTCGATAAAGTCCCACAAATGCTCAATGGCATTGCAATCTGGGGAATGTGGAGGCCAAATCATTGTCGTGAAGTTGGTAGCATTTTCCTCCAGCAACTGCCATTTCACAAAGACGATGTGTGGAGGCGCATTATCTTGCTGGAAGATGCCTTCGCCCGTGGAGTAAAAGCAGTTCATGAAGGAGTGCAGGTGGTCCCCAAGCAGATCGACGTAGGAAGTAGCACGCACAGTGGATGTCAGATGCACCAATAGACCCATTGCATGCTAAGCGGGGCCCATGGCTTCGTGTTGCCTCGACCATCGACCCTATACAGCCAGAAATCGTGACTCGTAACCAGGCAACCCTTCGGCAGTCCTCAGCGGTCCAATATCGATGTTGGTTGGCCTAGGCTAGGCGTTGCTGATGATGTGCAGCTGTCAAGAGTGGCACTTTTCGTGGCCCCCTGCTCCCAAAGCCTGCAGCTGCCAAGGTTCGCCGATTTGTCGTCACGGACACAGTTGTGGGACATCCCTAATTGTACCGCATGGTGATTTGGGCTGCTGTCGCCTTTCGGTCAGCAGTTGCAAGCCGGGTGACCCAGCGAACACCTCTGGCATCAATGAGGCGTGGGTGGGCCGTCCGCTGTCCGACATGGGTTGTAACTCCTCTCGATAGACCCTTGCAACGGTTGTGCGGGAAAATTGCAGGGCATTGGCTACATCTGATAGAGGCACCCATCCGTCTGGCACCAACAATCATCCACCGTTCATTCCATTTCTGCAGCTGGTTTTGCTTACAATGATTGTGTGATATCAAGGAGTCCTGTCCACCTGCATTCCGAGAATGAAAGCAGCAAGATCTGTCTTATTACGGACAGGGAACCTGATTGGAGGGGTGTGCCATGACTTTTGGTGACTAAGTGTATTCCAGAGTGTAATATACTTTTGCGTGTGGGGGGGGGGGGGGGGTAGATCTATCTGAAGTGGTATATGTCGTTATACTAACAACATACGTAAGTATTTACCAACATATTTAGCTCTCGCATTGAAGACCTTCAGGTTATTGTTATATTGACTCTTTTGATAACAAAGCAGTGAATGTGGCTATGGAAGAACGTCTTAGTCTACAAAAAATATTTATTGATAACTTGGACAAACGTATTAAAATAATGGAAACCAAAGCTGATGATGTTGAAAAAAAGTCGGGAAAAAGATTTGATTTTACATGGAATAATTGAATGACCATCAGAATTCACAGGCCAGAAGGTGTTACATCTACTCAATGCTAAACTAGAAATCAATCTGCAACCAGAAAAATTACTAAAAGTGACCCGATTGGGAAATCAAGCAATGACAAATAAACCTAGACATGTTAAGATAACTTTTAACTCTTTTGAAACAAAGATCCTGGTGTACAGAAATAAGTCAAACCTTAGAGGAACTAGGATAATTTTCACAGAGAATTTGACAACATCGAAAGCAGAGCTTTACAACTGGCAAAAAGTGTGAATTCAGGCACATATCACTACATGTCCATTACAAGAAAAGCCAATAGCAGTGAAACTAACAAGTTTATTATATCAACACTCAGTGTACATGAACATGTGCTCATTGTCAATGTACTTACGAAAAAACATTCCGTTTTGACGAATTGTTTCAGAAATTATTAAAGAATTTAAGTACCCCCTCCTTGGAAAAAATGAGAATTCACCCAGCTCTAGGGAAAAAAATGAGAACTCGGTGATGCTATCCACTACTAGAAATGGACTGTTCCTGGAAAATGCATATCAAAAGAGTACCTTAGTTGCTACTGACAGCAGCTGAGGTGATCACGTTAGTTTACAAGTGTTTAAAATGGCTTTAAGAAAAGAAATGAGCACAGACACTAAAAAGCAAATTGTTCACCTTGCAAAGACAAGACTGAGTACACGAATGATAGCAAAATGCATAGGCCGATCCCAGACTGCTGTGTCAAACTATGGAACAAGTGATAACAAACCACGACCTGGAAGACCACCTAAAACCTCCAAGCAACAAGACCGCGGTATGCAAGGAAGATCGTAAAGCTACATCAAAAAAAAATGAATGCTAAAGTCGGCAAGCAGGCATTCAAATATGTGAATGAACATTGCGGATTCGCTTGCAAGAGGCTGGATTTCAATACCGCAAAGCAAAGAAAAAAACGAACCTAACCAAGAAGCAGAGATCAAACTGCTTACATTGGGCGAAATCAAAGGCAAAATAAACTGTCGATCAATGTAAGAACGTTATCATCAGCGACGAATCCAGAGTTTGCATTGGTCAAGGAGGAAGCCAAGGTATTTTCATCTGGCGACGTTCAGAAGAAAAGTTTCACCAAGATTGTGTACAAGGAAGAACAAAATTTCCTACTTCCTCTATGGTATGGGGCTATATTTCATCAAAGGTTCCAGGCCACATGTGTGTTGTGCGACGGACTGTTAATACGGATGTTTACAAAGATATTCTTGAAACTTTCTTGCTTCTAACTATCGAAACCACTTTGCTGATGAACTGTAAAGTTCCAACACGACAATGCATCATGTCACACTGCCAAACCGATTCGTTCATATCTTGCAGAGAACGCAATCGAAACACTAGAGTGGCCATCAAATAGCCCAGATATAAATCCACTTAAAAATGTGTAGTGCAAACTGAAGAAGCTGGTACACCAAAAGGGCCCATCAACCAGGAAAGTTGGGAAGAAATTCTAATCGAGTATTGTTCTAGCCTTATAGAATCCATGCCAAACAAAATTGCAGCAGTTATTAAAGCCCGAGAAGGGCTAACCAAGAATTAACCCCTTACTGCATTCTGTAGCAGATCTGCTACAGACCAGTAAAATGTAAGCTTTCACAATAAACTTTTAGGTTTTCCCGCAGCTGCATGCTGTTGCATATTCACTATATCTTCTTTGTTAGCTTAATGAATAGTGACATCTAGTAGCAGTTTTTAACAATTTGAAGTGTGGCGGTGCAATCATCTGTTCTTCTCTCAGTTTAGGTAAGTTTATCCAATTATAACTCTGCCATCTTTCAAAGTTTTGTGAAGATAAAATTATATTATGATATATCCATCTTATAGAGTATGGTAATGGTGAAATTTTTCGAAAAAATTGTTCGTATATGTGCATAGATGAGAAAACGTGGTTGTTGCACATGTGCAACACCATGCAGTAAAGCAGCTTCAGCTCGCTGCTGCTACACTTCATGTCGTTTGTTGTTAAATTTTATCTACCATGCTTTTTTCAGCATATTAGTATTTATTATATTAAACTAACATAAAATGAATATTTTCATGTAATTAAAATGCCATTGCTTTGATTTTTACACCATTTTTAGACATGGATACTTCACTTTTTTATGGTGCAAAACGAAGCAAGTTTGTGGCAGTGGTACCTGAAAACAATGACAGTGAAGACAGTGATCTCTCAGATGATGATGATGATCATGAAAATAATGCTTTGGATAATAATGACCCTGACTATATAAATTCAGAAAATCTTCCTCATCCGTCTTCAAACTCAAGTGACGGTGAATGTGACACAGGAAGCTTGAATGATCAACCAGGCACATCTTGCCCACAACGTCGACCGCAAAAAAGGAAAACTATTTGGAAAAACAGTCATCTGACGAAAAATGAAAACGACATCCAGTTCAAAGGAAACTCTGATCTTCCAGATTCAATGACGGATTTAGAATCGTCTATTGATTTTTTTCGTTTTCTTTTTACGAAATATACAGTGAAACTAATTGTTGATCAAACAAAATTATACTCATGTCAGCAGCGTCCCGAACGCCCGATTCAGTTACATGATCATGACATTGAGCAGTTTATTGGGATTCTACTCTACATGTCCATTGTGCAACTGCCTTCTTGCAGGGATTATTGGTCCTCAAGCTTAGGCTATCATCTAATTTCAGATGTGATGTCGGTAAATAGATTTGAAGAGATAAAAAGATTTTTTCATGTAAATGATAACGAAACTTATGTTGAACGTGGCCAGCCAGGATTTGATAAACTACACAAAATTCGACCCCTGATAAACAATCTCAAAGAGTGTCTATTGAAAGTTCCAAAGGAAGAAAAGATGCCCATTGATGAACAAATTATCCCTTTCAAAGGAAAAATATCAATCAAACAATATAACCCTAAGAAACCACACAAGTGGGGTTATAAGGTGTTTGTGTTGAGTGGCATTTCAGGATTCAGCTACGATTTTGAAATTTTCACTGGATCAACCGACAACATGCAACTTCCTAATGAACCTAATCTAGATTGCAGTAGCAATGTTATAGCAAGATTAGCACGTACAATTCCCAGACACGTGAACCATCAAGTGTTTTTTGATAATTGGTTCAATAGTTTGCCTGTGCAAATTTACCTTTATAAAGAAGGTATATTATCGTTAGGCACTGTGCGTTCTAACCGCCTTCAAGGTTGTATTCTTCCGAAAGAAAAGGAGATGAAAAAAGAAGGGCGTGGATCTTATGTCGAAAAAACCTGCACCATTGATGGCGTGGAATTGTCAGTGGTTGTGTGGTTGGATAATAAAATGGTACACCTTTTATCCACATTTGTTGGTAGTCAACCGATTGGCGAAGTTAAACGTTTTGTTGCCTCACAGAAAACCCACAATATGATACCTCCTCCCCAAGCTGTGGTAGTGTATAATACTCATATGGGAGGAGTAGATCTCTTAGATTCACTGCTTGGGTATTACAGAATCAAGGTTCGTTCTAAGAAGTGGTATCACAGAATATTTTTCCATTTATTGGACCTAACAGTAGTTAATGCATGGTTACTTTGGAGAAGAAAAACTAATCAAAGTATAAGTTTGAAGGAATTCAAACTTTCTATTGCAGAGACCTTGTGTAGAGCTGCAAAACCATGTACTAAGAAAAGAGGAAGACCAAGCAATGAAGATACAATCGAACAGCAGTTGCAGGCTAAGAAAACCAAAGGAAACGCAGCACGCATTCCATTGAAAGCAATCAGGCTTGACAATGTTGGCCACCTGCCACTTTGGCAAGTACAAAGGCAGCGTTGCAAGCTACCTAGCTGTACAGGTTTCACGTTTGTAATGTGTAGAAAGTGTAATGTCCTTATGCTTCAACAAAAACAAAAATTGTTTTGAAAAATTTCATTTGTACTAAACATATTTTTCTAAGGATGTGTATCTTTATTATTAAATGTATTTTTCTAAGAATATTAAAAACAATTATTTTGTTAAATATTTTAAACATTGAAGTTTTTTGTAACATATTTCACTCCTCAACCCAACCAGTTTCGAGTTTCCCATTGCATGATGTAGCACATATGCTAAAAAACCATAAAAATTCTTATTATTCAGTTAATATATGTGAAAGATTTTTTTTACTATTTTTCTCTTGTTTACTAGCCATTTCACTATTCACATAATTTTTTTCATGACATTACAAAAAATCATGCAGTAAGGGGTTAACTCGAGATTTTGAACAGTTCAGTTCTCATTTTTTTCCCCCTAGTGCTAGGTGAGTTCTAATTTTTTTTCCAACGAGGGGGTACTTAAATTCTTTATTATTTCTAAAACAATTTACCAAATGGAATGCTTTTTCGCAAGTACATTAACAATAAGCACATGTTCATGAACACTGAGTGTTAGTATATTATACTTGTTTGTTTCACTGCTACTGGCTCCTCTTTTACTGGGCGTGTGGTAATATAAGCCTGAGTTCACATGGGTTCTATAAGGCCGTACGTGAGAGCAAACTTTTCAAGAATAGCTGGACAGTGGCGGAGAGATTTATGTTATGCAACAGTAAACATAGTATTAGGTCATTATCGGAACTCCATACATTATTGTAACTTGTACATTGCTGTTATTCTCTTGGATTGATATTATTGAGTTTGATAATATAACTTGCGATTCACTTGATCCACAGAATTTTTATTAAATCTTTAATAGTTTAGATACTGGATCTGCTTACTGTAGTGATACTTTGTCTATTTTATCCTTAAATGCACAAAGTTTTAGGAATGAAAAGTTTGAAAAATTTAAAAATTTTACGAGTTCTTCTCACTCGGTTGTATGGCCGGTTATCATAATATCTGAATCCTGGTTTAAACATGGCGTTCTTCAACGTTATCAACTCCCTAATTACAGAAGCGAAGCTTTCTGCCGTGAAAATAAATCGGTTGATAGAATAGTGATCTATATTCATAAAGATATTTCCTACAACTTTATAGACAACAAATTTAGATCAGATTTTTCTGAAAGTATCTCATTAAAATACTGAATAAAGGAAAATATAACAATACTGTCATTACTGCTGTTTACCGTCTACAATTCCCTACTGCTTTATCTGAATTCCGTTATGATTTAGAAAGTGAATTAGATTATCGTAATAATACAACTCAAAATGTGTAATAGCTGGTGACTTTAATGTTGACATTTTGGACGAAACAAAATAATGTATCCAATACAAACAAATTCTTAGTAGTAACTTTTATATAAATTACATAACGATGCCTACAAGAATTACAATTAGTACTTTTACTTCATGCATTGATCGTAAAGTGCGTCCAGAAATTATAAAGCCAAACACATTGCTCATAAAAACCAACGATACACTAAACACATGATATTGCGCATTTAATTATATGTAAAGTAATGCCTAATAATCATTCAGACAAAAAATAAACAAAATCCGAACAACTGCTAAATTGTAAACAATAAAGAAACAAAATCAGACCATTTCACATGTGCAATAAATATACAGCCACTTACCTTTTTTTTTAATTGACTCTCCCTAAATTGTTAATTTTAATCTTTCACATTTGCATTCATTTCCATAAAGCATACGAAACTGAAAAAAGTAATCGTAACAAGTTATAATTATTCAGGATGAGCTGCTGTATTGAAAGTCAAGAATCCTATTAAGTGACATGGAAAAGGGGCGCATTATTGATCTGCATGAATCTGGGCAATCTGCAAGATCCATTGCATCAATATGGGGTTGTTCACACTCAGTGGTGGATAACTACTTAAGGTTAAGAGAAAATTATGGCCAAAAGAAGTCAACAGAACCACCTGAAAAACTAACCATCCGCCTGAAAAGAGCAATAATTCGAGAAGTGAGCCAAATTCAGTGTCTTTACGTACTGCTCGTCTCTTTCCGAGGGTCGGTTTAAGCAGGCCAAAGCCACAAAAATCCATAGATGATGCGTCCGACGGCTTGACCGGTATGTCGATGAATGGAGTGGAGCGGATTCCGGTATCTTCTTGCACACGTTCCAAGAATAGGCGAATATCAAGAGATGATATTTCTGTATGCAAATCCACAATTCCAACTGTCATTCATAAGAGTAACATCCTGTAACGTGTATGAGCAGGCTAATAGTAGCTGACGCAGTGGAATTGAAATAACACGTAAACAGTTGTAGGATAAAATAGAATAAATTTAATAAATAACATGAAAACTCAAAATAAGGAATAAATATCGAATTGGATTAAACGTAAACCTTAAACTCAACCCACATGCAATTTCTGAGTTTGGCATAACATACAAAAGATCACACAAATAACCAATAAGCACATACAATTTCCTTGCATAAAAGGATAATACAAATTACCAACTTCTATAAAGTGCGCTAGTATTCAATTACACTACACGGTATTATTCACCGAAAAATCTGCATTAAATAACAGTCTTAATCTCAAACAAGCATAGTCCTCTTCGTGAGAGACAAAAACAAGCACTTACGTATCAACTCAAATAAAACTTAAGGTTTAAAACAGGCTTAACCGCTAATAAACTTATTCCAACTCGAAATAAAAATTAGCATAAATGGAAGACAAAGGTAAAATATCAATACACTTAATATACAATACTCTTTGTTTGAGAATTATTGAACCGCACAATTATCCGCGCAATGAAATTATGACATTGCAAACTGCGGAGTTTTCAAGTTCATAGTCATTTCCGGCAAAACACAAATCACATAAATTATGTACGGAATTAGCACAAAGCACAATTTCTCAAAATGTAGAAAAAGTCATTAGCAAATAATTTAATGTCCAGTCCGATAAAGTCCTTATCCGTTAAATACAAGTGATAACTTTTAAGCCTTACAAATGACACACTCTCATTATGTTCATCGCACTATAATAAATAGAACACAGCAATTAAACATTAAAAGAAAGCACTTATCACCTTAAAGAATAATTGCTTAACTTTAACCCAATAAAGGGAATTTTACGACCAAGGGTAGGTTTCCGTAAAACACTATGCTATATAAGCGAAACCGTACCCGTAATTTACGTAAGCACGGAGACCACAGGGCCAAGCCCAACTAAACCTCGTGCAGCCATTAAGCTCACGACGATAAAAGTCGCTGAACACTGTGCCTAATTCATGACAGCCACAGCTCACTAATATTAAAGTACTCACAAAACTTGTAGGCAAAACTGCTAACGTTTTCACTAACAGGCAGGACTGGATACGGGCGTTCCTATTCGAGCCGACGAAACCACTGCTCGTTTCCCGCCGCTCCGTTGCAGAATTCTCCGCCCTGAAGGCTTGCCGGCACGGCTCCAACGCTGTCGCAGTAACCGATACATCAGTCGGCGAGCCGCTTCCCTCGTCGCCGTACAAACCGTCTCGGCTTTCTCCACTTGCCTTCACCCTGTAAAGCCCGTTCCGCTTCACACCTTCGCCCAGGTACTTTTTCCGTGCGTCTCCGTTGCAAACACAAAACTCACTTACTCTCACACTCTCTCGTTCCCGCTTCGAACTTTCAAATCCTCTCGCTCGACCACGATCTTCATTCCCATTCGCTATCTTGCGTTGACTCGAGGCCAACGAGAAAGACAGGCCTCGAAGCGGAAAAGTCACCTGACCATCTGGGTCCGAACAACAATCCAATCTTCATTGTCTCCATTTTGAATGTAAACAATGAGTGTTTTTCCGATTGTTGGAAACAATGAAGGTTGGATTGTTGTTCGGACCCAGATGGTCAGGTGACTTTTCCACTTCGAGGCCTGTCTTTTTCGCTGGCTTCGGCGTTGACTCATATGACGACACTGTTTGCTCCGCTCCGCCCCCGTCTTCGAACGATAGAAGTATCGAGAGCGAAACCTCGAGCGAGTGTCGCCTAAATTCGAACTCTGTGACACATCCTCCAGTACCAGAGGAGAAAATCGCAGCCAGTTCTAAAAAATTGCCATAAAGAAAAACGGCTTCTTTGGGTAAAAGAAAAGATATCATGGGACGAAAATTTATAGAATGTGATCTGGAGCGACGAAAAAAAATTCGATCTTGACGCTCCAGATGCATGACAGTTTTATTGGCATGAGCTTAGATAAGAGGTCTAGTGTTATTCAAAACGTCAAAGTGGAGGAGCAGGTGTTATGGTGTTGGGAGCTTTCGGATAGCGTGATATCTCGAATATTGCCTTCATTAGTGAACAAATGAATGCTAGTGCATACGAAGATATGTTAGAAGATTACTTGCTCGATTCTGCAGAAGAAATGGAAGAACCCCACTGACTATTCCAGCAGGACAATGCTCCCGTACATAACACTAAAAGCACATGAGAGTGGTTTCTCAATAAAGTTGTTCCTGTCATTGCATAGCCTGCATTATCTCCAGATTTAAACCCAATGGAGAATGTTTGGGGATGATTATCACGCTCTGTGTATGCCAATGGAATTGAAGACTGCCATAGTAGATGCATGGGAAGGACTTTGTGACTTACCTCCAAAGCCTCGTTACAACTTTGCCAGAGCGCATCTTTAAAGTTATCCAAAAAAAAAAAAACCCAAAAAATATAGTGGCTGTATATTTATTGGACATGTGAAATGGTCAGATCGTGTTTTTTCATTATTTATTATTTACCAGTCGTTCGGATTTTGTTTGTTTTTGTCTACTTGTTCATTAGACATTACTACTCATTTAAATAAATGCGCAATATCATATGTTTATTGTATCGTTGATTTTTCACAGTAATGTGTTTGGCTTTATAACTTCTGGACGCGCCTTATTGTGAGTAATACACTGAGTGAGCATATTATTATGACCACCCTGTCAGTAGCTCGTTGGGCCACCTTTTGCCTTTAAAACTGCAGTGATTCTTTGTGGCATTGATTCCACGAGATGTTGGAAGGTGGTGGGAGGAATCTGACACCATTCCTGATGGATAGCACTATCTAGTTGTGCTAGATTGGACAGTGGTGGATCAAGCCGTCTGATGGTTCGTTCGACTTCGTCCCACAAATGCTCAATTGGATGGAGATCTGGGGATTGTGGGGGCCACCGAAGTAAGGTAAAGTCCCCCTCATGTTCCTGGAACCACTCCTGCACGATACGAGCTCTGTGGCATGGCGCATTGTCATGCTGGAAGTAGCCATCTCCATTGGGGCACGCCATCAACATGACAAGGTGGACTTGATCGCCTTGTTCAACACGTATTAACGGTCCCAACGCATGCCAGGAAAACATTCACCAGACCATAACACGGCCCGCACCGGCCTGAAGGGTTGTACTCATGCATGCGGGGTCCATGCTTTCGTGCTGTTTCCGCCAGATTCTTACGCGGCCGTCTGAACTGGAATCGTGACTCGTCAGACCACATGATTTGTTTCCACTGCTCGATAGTCCAGTCCTTGTGCTCCTGAGCGAATTGGAGTAGTTTCCGCTTGTTGGCTGCAGACAGCAAAGGTGTGCGGACACGTCTTCGGCTTCCGTATCCCAAGCGATACAGTGTGCGGCGGACAGTGCATTCAGAGACCGTTTTGGAGGACCCCTGATTAAGGTCAACAGTAATTTGATACATAGTTGCCTTTCTGTTATCCTTTACCAGTCATGACAGTCTCAGTTCTGTCCAATCATCAACCATCCGCGGGTGGCCACAACACGAACGTTCAGACCCCGTCTTCCGGCTAACCGTCCAGTCTTTAAATACTTTAACGACGGCTGCTCTTCAGCACCCCACGAATGCTGCTGTTTCGCTGATACTCGCTCCATAGCTCCGAGCACCTACAATCATCCCGCGTTCGAAGGCTGTTCAATCGCGTCGTTTACCCATAGTTGAAGAATGGAACACGTCTACTGTTGTCGACGACACTCAGCTTCTCTTTTTATATTGGTCCGGCCCGCTAGCAACATTGTGGCGACGTCCGTGCGCGCATTTACATAAACATGTCAGGTGGTCATAATAATATGCTCACTCAGTGTATTTAATTTTCGTTATTATATCTCCGGCACAGTTCCTATTGATATATCTGATCATGACTTAACTACTGAATTCTATTTTATAAAAATCACTAAAACCCTATACATAATAATAAAATTAAATACCAATTTGACTTAACCTCAAAATGCCCAAACTATCAGATTTGTACACAGTCTTTTACATCCATAACGCTGCCTGCAGACAAAATATAACCTTAAAACCTGTCTCAAATGCTCACTGTTTCTCTTTTGCTACAAGTATGATGTCAACACGTGATTTGAAGTAGAATATGCCATCTGGTGAGCAAAAACGTAGAGACCAGAGCACATGGTTGGCTGTTGTAAAGTAAGGAAGGTGTGCGGCTGTATATTCTTATCATTTCTGTTTGGAAAATGGTAAGTTGACTTTATTTTTTTCATTTTGTAGGAAAACAAATTACAAAGATTGTATAATGATTAAAGATCATTTATAAATCGCTACCATTAGTAAAAAATCATGTTCAAAGTAATGTAACAAATATGCTACAAAAGGCCTTTGCGTAAAGTTTGCGCATTCCTTTCCCAAGGTTATCATATCTGCTACATTACGAATGAAGGATATTCATAAATCTTTATGAATATAGCGATTATTAATTTAGCATTTATCATAACTTTTCTTTGTTTTACATTGCAAACTAAGCCAGCCTTAGCTGTTTAGGCTAATCTGCGTTCAAGTTATTAACGAACGCTATGAAAATAAAAGGCTCTTTTTTAGCTCAAAAAATTTTGAGAGTTAAAGATTAAGTGCTTTTATAAATCTTATTTAAATTATTATTTTTAAATTTATTTATATCTAAAGAGAATTTTATATCCTAATTATTTTATTCATATCTAAAAATTAATTTTCAATCTGCATTCAAATTACTAATATACAAGGCAATTTTTTTACTTATATTATTAATTAACAATAAATTTTATGTAATTTTTATTTATATTATTAATTGTTAATTCATCTATATCGAAACAAAATTTTATGTCTTATATTTTTATTTGTATGAAATATTATTTTTTACAGGCAAAGAGAAGTGCACTCCCAGTTACAGATATTTTGAATATATTAGCAGATGGAGGACAGAGTGAATATGAAGGTTTTTGATTTTGATAGGAATGATGAGGAACCAGTTCAAACTGTTTTGAATCCAAATCTAAATATACCAGTGGCAACAAATGCATTGGATATTGTGTGACGTTCCGTCAGTGTGGTTTTCTTTTTTTTTGGTGTTCTGTTTTTGTTTCATTTCTAATATAAGTGTTTTCTTTATTTAAAAAAACTTCAAAACTTAGTTCATGTACCTGATTATTTTATCTTTATTTTAATTAGTGTTGTCTTGCTCCTGGCAACAATGGAATGTTGTTGGTTTTTCATAAAAAAAAGGACTTCTCCCTAGGCTGAAAAGGTGGAAGGGAGTGTTAAGAGTTTTGTCCTGATTGGAATGCATAAGGAGAGTTGGAACTGTAGTTTTACTCTACCCTCTTTCTTCCTTGGACATGTTGCCCTCCATGTGTTGTATTGGTTGGGTAGTGCTGAACATTTTGGAGAATGTTCAAGTAGTTTATGGAATTAACTAAGAACTTTGACAAAAGTCCTGAGTCTGTTAATTTAACTTCTATGCCTAATTGGAATGTGACTTTTAGCCCATGGAGGTCATATTGTTTGGTATCTTGGTGGTAGTGGTGGTTCTAGAAATTTAGGCGTCGACTACTAAGGTCATTTTGCGCCTTTTTACACAAGTTATATCTGTACGCAGCCCGGGACAAACACAAACATCCATGCCCACGGCGGGATTCGAACCCACGGCCAGGTGGACTCGAGAACTAGAAAGACACCCTAGCCCTCTCGGCCACCTGGCCGGCTATTTGGTATCTTGAGATTGCTTTATTGATATTGAGGATACCATTTTTATACATAAAACTGTTGTTAAACCTGTATAGCTGCTAAAATTCTGCAACTCATGGAAATTGATAGACATGTATTGTGTTCTTAAGATAATTATATGCTGAAAGTTATCTCTGAAGACACCTACAAGGCTATTATTGACATAGGAGGATGTTTGAAGGGTTTTGGCAAGCCTTTGAACCCCACAGCGTTCGAATGACCACTGCTAATGACCGCAGCCACGTCTAGTACTGATGAAATGTCATCCGTGACCACGAGCGTGTGCTTTCGCAGAAATTGAAGCCAGTCAGTAGATGACAATCCTTGTTGCTGCCCTTTGGTACCCTATCGCTGTGCACATTTGTCTCACGAGGTAGGGCTTGGCATCGTTGCCACCTCGTAGCAGGTTAGTACCATTTCTCTTAATTGTTTTCACCGAGCTAAACAAGACTGAACTGAAATCCCAAGTACTGTTAAGAGAGAATTATTCGTAGGTACTATTAGTGTAGTTGTACTCTTAAAGGGGAGCACTAATTAAGCCGTGCACCTTGTGTTGCATCACGGTACTCTTGTTCAGAACAGAGTGTCTCTAGTTACCAATGTCTCTCTTTACCTGCTGTACTATTAATATTAATCATTACGTGTTAGGACCCCTTTTAAAGAACTATTTTCTTGTGACACACCAACTTCATGTGTAATTATGTGCTCAAAGTAGTTAAGGTTAAGTTTTAAACTGTCCCTGGACAGTTGTGGGTCTAGGAGTAGCAAAACGTTACACGTTCTACTCGTATAGCAACTAGAATTTTGTCTCTAAAGATTTATGCAAGCTTTGGTCTGGTAGTTATGAGTCTCCTAAAGACTGTTGATTGTAAAGAAAATTACTTTACACTTTAAGGGTGTCTGCTTTATATAACATTTATGTTTTTTTTATTTGAACAGATCTTCTGCTGCTCATTCTACTTTGTTAATTAATTAAGTGTACTGCTAATGTTTTCAAACCAATATTGTTTACTACTAGCCTGCTGGTGTATTAGATGATAATAAACTGAATGGATATTTATAAGAGAAAAGGACGAGACACAAAGGGGTTAACTCGAGCCCACATCCCATTAGGTCAGTTAACTCGCATCCATAGAATATGCACTAATCAGCCTGACAAGGACTTCCATTCTAATGCCCTTACCCACTCCCTTAAAGCAAGAGGCTACCCCAAATCTGTCATACGCGCCTCTATCTATAAACATCGCAATTCTCGTTCTAACAACAACCCCAAACCTTCTCCAGCCATGACAACACCTACATTAGTTCTTCCTTATCATCCAACCCTCAATAGTATTAAAAATGTCCTAAGGAAATATCAACATATTATTGATAATTCTCCTCTTCTCCACTCCATTCTACCAGAACCACCAAAAGTTTCTTTTAAACGGACAATTAATTTTAAAGATATTCTGGTCCATGCTGCTATTACCAAACCACGCACTTCCACTAAGGGATGTTCTCCTTGCAATACAAAGCGTTGCGGTGTTTGTCATTTTCTTAACCCTGCTACCTCCATTTCCAGCAGTGCCTCCTCCTTTACTTTCAAGATTAACCAGAACCTGACCTGCACTTCTCACAACTTAATTTACCTGTTACATTGCAAAGTATGCCAGAAACAGTACGTTGGAGAGACAGGCAATACCATACGCTCCAGATTTGCCGGGCATAAGTTTGATATTCTTAGCAATGCTGACACCCCTGTCGCTAAACACTTTAATTCCCCTGGTCACTCTTTACAGGCCATCAGCATTTATATTCTTCGTAGTAACTTCCATAGCAAAAAAGAGAGAAAGCAATTCGAGTCTTTTCTTATTTGGAAATTTAATTCCCTCACCCCTAATGGCATTAACCTTAGCAAAGGCACCATTCCCTCATTACCTTTCCCATGTCCCCTTTCAACTTCAGCTATTCCTTAATTTGTCGCAAGCCCTATGGGGCCTTTTCTTCTTTCTTTATCTTATCTTTTATTTATTCTTTTGAATGTTCTTCAATGTCCTTTCATATTTTTTTTACTTTTGATCCGTTGCTTTTACATGTGGGACTATTTTACAGGGTGACTAGCGACCGGGAATGGTCAGGGAATTTTTATTTTTTAAACCGAGTACAGTCAGGGAATCATAAAATCGATAATTTTGAACAATGTCAATAATATTCTTTCATGACAGCCCCCCTTTTTTGTCTACTAATAATCAGGAATAATTTTACGTAATCTTTTTGCTAGGCACCCTATCATTCCTAAACGTTTTTATAATTTCACTTTCATATGTTTCATCCTATTACATTTTTCTCATCGCCCCCTTATTATTTCCTATTTGTCCTATCCCAACAGTTCGTCTAATTAATCTCATTTGTCCTCTTGTTTGTCAGCCAATAACGCCTTACTATTCCCCATGCAAACTATATATAAACCCCTCCGTTAGTACTAATTTCATGTTACCATCAATTTCCAAAATCCTGGAAAAAACAATTCTCAAGAGATTCATTGAGCACTGTGATGCCAACGATCTCATCCGCGATGAACAATTTGGCTTTCGCTCAAACCATTCCTGCCAACTCCAAACATGGAGGCTCGCAGCGGATATCAATGAGCCCCTTAATCTCTCTATGTACTGTGGGGTCGTTTTTCTCGATGTACACAAAGCCTTCGACCAAGTCTGGCACGATGGTCTTATTTTTAAAATGATTATGGATGGATTTCCTCAAGACATAATTACTCTGATACACTCTTTTCTCTCCAACCGGTTCTTTCAGGCCAGAGTTGGAGATAATCTATCTCCTATGTATGAAGTAAAGGCTGGTGTCCCACAGGGCTCAGTCCTGGGGCCAGTATTATTCAATTATTTTATGCGAGACTTTCCAAGTCCTTCCAAATGTAAGCTCTTTTTTTACGCAGATGACGCTGCTATACTGACCTGTGCTCGTCAACCAGCCGTAGTAGTCTCGCGGCTGCAGAAGGCTCTAAAGGAGTGTGAAAGCTGGTTTAGCAAGTGGAGGCTAAAATTGAATGTAGACAAATGCAAGGCGATGTTTGTCTCCAAGAAGAGAAAGAGATCATTAGATTCTCTAACACTATATGGCAAAAAACTGGACTGGGTTGAAACTTATAAATATCTTGGTGTTGTTATTGACTCTAAACTTACCTGGACTCCCCACGCAACTTATGCGTTGAATAAGGCCAGGAGAGCCAAGTTTAGCTTGATTGCTCTGCTGGGCCGGAATAGTGCTCTAAACATTGATAATAAACTCCTACTCTATAAGGTCATTGTTCGGACTATCTTGACCTATGGTATGCCCGTCTGGGCCACAATATGTAAAACTAGATGGAAAGAATTGCAAACGTTCCAAAACGTTACCCTCAGGACTATTGCGCAAAAAGATCGGAGAATTGTTCGCAATTCCTCCATTTATAATGACTTCAACATGACTCATATTGGCAAATACGTTCAAGGGCTCATGGAATCCATGCTGCCCAATATAGAAAATCATAGCAACGAGCTAGTCTCGGGCATTTTACGGCATCCTATGCATAGAAAGAGATATCGTGATCCAAGGCATATACTTGATATTAATTTTGAAGACATTGATAATGTCTTATTTCCAGTTTACTGGACTTCATAGGTTGTGTTTTATCTAATACTAGTGGTCTGCTTCTAGTCTAGACAGTCGTCAATCAAATTTTCCTCCACCAAGAGGAGGCAATTTTCTTTCATACTTTGGATGACCCTTGTGGGTACATCAGGCTTCTTTTCTAGCTCAGTGTATTTCCCTTGGAATATGATTATGAAGGGTGAGATTATGGAAGCTATGCTTCAAGTTCCACTTGAATACCGATACACTACACTGTTCGATTGTCGTACTAATTTCATAACTTCAGGATAATTCTCTAATATTCTATTTGCTTTTAGAGAATTATCCTTTTTTGCTTTGATAAAGGATAGGCTCTATCCGAAACGTCAGCTCTTTATTTGATTTTTTAGTTTTATTTTGATTATACTTATATATTTTGTATTTTGTTATTTGTTTATTATTATTTTATTTTTCAGTTGTATTTATTAACTATTTATGATAATAAACTGTTTGCTGGTTTTCTGAAGGTAATTTATTTCTAATAATTTCCCCTTTTCCTACTTGATAAGGAATTTAATGTAAAATCTTAATGCTGTTAATTAAACTGCTTTTGTTAGAAATTGATTGTGTCACAAGTGCTGTATACTCTTACAAACTATAGATTATTGTAACTTGGGGTGTCAGCTTTCCGCTATCTCTTTGCGGGTCAACACCATAGGTGAGTTTGAGTAGGACATAATGGGGGCGTCACAGTTGAATCAGATAATGAAAGTCACTTGGATGAAGGTGAGACTGTTAACGAATATTATGCTTCAGATGATAATGAAAATGATACTGGGAACAAAAAGAATTACAGATGGAACAAAAGCACTTTCCAATCTATTTACCCTGTGTTCAAGGGCGCAACAGAGGAACTACCAGATGAATCCTGCGACACCATATCAGTATTTTTAATATTTTCTAACTGATGACATGTTGACAAATCTGGCTATCCAAACAGCACTCTACTACATTCAAGAAACTGGTGTTGCAATGGACCTGACTCCTAAGCAGGTGGAACAATTTATTAGCATATATTTTTGGATGGGTATTGTGCGATTGCCCAGTTTCAGAAGCTACTGGGAAAAATCCACCCAATGTATTCAGGTGGATTGGGCGAGAAATGACTTAAAGAAAATGCGCAGATACCTACACTTTGTTGATAAAAATATTTTTTATTAAACCAGAATTTAATATTTTTTATTAAATAATCATGTTTTTTTTATTTTATTAAGATCATTCTGTTATTCTTTACTTTTCCTCGATGCGGTCTGGGACCGCTTTCTCTGTCAGATTGTGTTTGATTTGACTACTTAACTGCGAGTATTATACCTTTTCGGATAGTTAAAAAGACGTAGAATTATTAAAATAATTTGCAGGATAACTTCCATAGAACTTTTTTTAATTAACGTACTTCAATGTTGGTAACACTTAAATACAATGTTGCTTAAATATCTAGGTCGACTTTCCCTGTAATCCTGTATATGAAATAGACTTGGTTGATGTTCGTTTGCTTTCATGTGTGAGCCATCAGCCCGTGGTGTTTGCGTCAACAATCGGCTGGTCGTGTTTATATGTTGCGCGAATAAAGGTTGATGAAATGAATACATGCCGCAGTCGACGAAAAAAGACAGGTCTGGGATTGAAAAGTCACCTGACCATCTTCGTCCAGCCAACAACAATCTTCATTGTTTCCATCATAGATTTTAGCAATCAGTATTTTTTCGTTTGTTAGAAACAATGAAGGCTACATTATTCCTTAGACTAAGAGGATCAGGTGACTTTACACTGCCAGGGCCTGTCTTTTTCGTCAGCTACGATGCTTGCCTTAATGATTCAGATTTTAACCCTTTATTGATAATGTTGCCATATGGCAACATAAACATTTGCCATCAGTCATGACATTTGTATGGTACTCTGTATAGTACCATCAGTCATGACATTGTATGATATAAAGCAATTTATGTATTGGTTCATAAACAGGTTTTTTTTGCCATAATGGCAACAATACATTAACAAATGATTACACGTAATAAAAATTATTTTTTAAGGTAATTGTAATCCTTACATGATTAGTCAAATTTTTTTCATGAATTTTTTATAGGGTAACGATAAAGGGTCAAGGGGGATAGTGTTATAAAAAGCAATAAATAAATAAATTAATTAATTAATTAATGCTTTTTTTATTAAGATCTTTGGAGAGATATAAGAAATTATTCTAAAATAAATAAGAGACTACAACTTCTAGGCCGTGCAGCTGCTCAAGCTTTTGCTAAAAAGGTGAAGGTACTTTCCCTAATTAGCTAATAACTGGAGAAAATTTATTTTTCATGTAGTTTTTGTAATGTAGTAACTTAATTTAGAGAAGTTATAGATAATGTTTATCTAAAGATATTAGAAAATTATAAAGATCTCTACTGATTGTGTGACAGGGCAATCTTTGCTGCTAAAACTGATGCTGTCAATATAAACAACCACATTCAGGACATGATTCCACGCTCTCTGGCTGAATACAACTCTGTTGAAACGGTTACATGCTGATGACGGTGTAGGGCAGATGTACCAGTAATTAACAGTTTAAGAAATTACTGTTAAACGAAGTTGCATTTTGAAACTTTTCTATTTATACCATTAAATTGTAAATATAATGCAGAATGTGCCAATCTCTAAACAATTATTATATCTTTAAAAGCCACTAAGTTATTAGATTTTTTCCTAACTAATGCATAAATCACCAGTAGTTGACAGTTAATGAACCAGAAATTGACAGTTAATGCACCAGAAATTGACAGGCAGTTTCACCAGTAATTGACAATATTTTAATTGCACATTTTATTATATATTTTTACAAAAAAAATTGACAACATTCAAAAGTAGCTTTTGAAATCAAGCATTTTTAAAAATGTGTAAAGTATTTAACATTAACTAAAATTGTGCTTTTTAAAGCTTAAGTTGGTCGTATAGATCATTTATCTGTTTTTCCTTTGAGAAAAAAAAAATCAGTGCAAGGACCATACAAAATGAAGGTGTTTTCCAGTAGTTCAATATCATCAGGTATTGGCCAACAAATTGTTCGAAGAAAGACTTGATTTTTGATCTTTGTTCTCCTACTTGAAAATTCATTCAATTCATCCTATTCTTATCGTAGTAAATAGAATACCAGTAGTAATTTTCTTCTTGGAAGATAACTTGTTCTGGGCTATCTGTTTGTCGTCTCTGTGATAAGATTCAGGACCAACAAAAAGAATCTGTGAATATGGCCTCGAAGTTTTATGTTAAAGTGGGTGATCTAGAAATTGACAGTGAAGTTCCTTTAATTGACACAGCTAGGTCAATTACTGAAAATTAAGAAGTTGCACTTAAAACCATCATGTTTCCTTTATTATTACCCTACATTCTATATCACATTAGAATATTTTTGTTCTCTTATTTTTAAACACAGAAATTATCAATAATTGACAGATTATGTCAATTACTTGTGACACTACATATCTGGGTACTAGTAGTTGACGGTGGATTAAAACGGTTAACACATTAATCATCTGAAATTCTGTTATGACTAGAAGTACTGTCCACTGACCACACAAAAAGGTTCACGTAAAATTAATAACAAATATTGCATAACATTCATGAAATAAATTCAAGTTATCAAACCCTCGCGTAGCGGTTCATTACAAGGTATTTTCGACTCGGGAAGGCATTGAACGTTCATCATGTCTTTGCGGCCATAATAGAGAGCAAAGTTCTTGGTTTTTTGCTATTCTGGGAAGCCTAATACATTGTTTAATACGAGGTGGCAACACCAGTCCCTTTGCTTGCCTTGTTATTTTATTAAAAGCCTTTAAATCGTGAATTGTCAATTACTGGTACACTGTCAACTACTGGTATATCTACCCTAAATAGAGTTCCTAAAATCTCCCAATCCATCTATGAAATATTTCTTAATATAGACAGAAATAATTCAGTACTCCTAGCCTTTCTTTGATGTTCTAAAATATTAAGGATGCAATGTCGAATTTTCCTGGGCGAACCCAATTAGACACAAAATTCCATAGTGAGCACTTTAAAAAATTCTTTTCGTTTCTCCAAAGTGAATATACTTTATTAAGGGTTTTTCATTTATATTCAAATTCAGATATTCCAAAATTTCATCAAACAAACAGCCCGAGCAACACCGGGCAAATCAGCTAGTTTAAAAATAAAATAAAAACGTCTCTTTACATTGGTGTATTAATTTTGGCTTATGAAAACACATATTATAAATACACAATTAAAAAAAATGTCTGTTAATGCCGGATGTATCATATATGCTACAAATATAAAAAATTTGAATTTTAAGTTTTTTTGATAAAATTTAATATTTCCTAAACTTTTGAGCTTGTAAGCATAAGAAAAATCTATATATGAAATTTTTGGGAGACGTAAATATGCCTGGGCATTCTGAGGTGAAAGAAATATAACCTGGACTATTTAATTAACTTTCTTAAAGCAGAAAACTTAAATAAAACATTGGATATACAAGATGTTAATAATGCTAATGATTGTTTGGTCCTTAGTGTGAGCAGCATAGCAAAATATTTTTATTCTGATAAAACAGATGGGACTACTTCAAAAAAGCCTTGGATAACTGCTGGCTTATTAACTTCTATTAAAAATAAAGCCAATAAATATGCTTATATTAAGCGTAATCCTTTTGACTCTAATGCTGTTGATTCATATCGTAAATACTGAAATAAATTAAGTGTTGAGATCTGCAAAGAAAACGTACTTTCACTCTGAATTTATTAAGTGTTCCAATGATCCTAAGCAATTTTGGAAGCTTATCGATAGTAGTCTTGGTAAGAACATCGCCGATTTAAAGAATATCAATCTCATTGCCCAGAATGTGCATTTGTATGAAATAGTTAATGAATTTAACAGGTGGTAAGATCTGTTCCTCCTCGTGGGGCCACTGGAAACTCCCCACTGCAAGGTGGGGTAAGATGATTGCAGATCACTTTCAGCGACAGACCAAGCGATAGGCCGGCTGAATACTTCAATTGTCGCATCATTTATGGAACATGGCCCGAAATGATTTCTCGATTAAAACTAGAGCGTACTTTAGAAACGACGCGCCCAGGCAAGGCCCGGCCTGCCTGATAAATGAACAAGGGTTCCTGGCAAAAGGACGCTGTCGGGAAAAAAAACAAGCTATTCCATCAAACCAAAAACAAAAACATACGAATTACCACCCTAAATACTGGATCACTTACTGGACGATCAATTGAACTTGCAAATGCACTGAAAGAACGCCATATTGACATCGGTGCTTTATAAGAAACCAGATGAAGTGCCTAAAAATCAAAAGGCTTTGGTAAAGGCTTCAAAATCATCTACCACAGCACAAAAAAACCCAGAAATGATGTAGGTATCATCATCTCCCATAAATTCCGAGACTCAGTAGCAGAAGTTCAACGTTTCGATGACCGTTTTATGAAAATTTTGATTCATATAACTAATAACCGTATTCACTTTTTCTCTGCCTATGCCCCACATATTGGATAATCAAACGAAGAAAAAGATACTTTCTGGGCTCTGACAGATGAAAAGACCAAGGAAGTCACCAAAGAGTACATCCTCATCATTGCTGGTGACCTGAATGGCCATATTGGATATGCAAAAGACAATCATGCCTGCTATGGATATGGGACACGAAATGCTGATGGTGATTGAATACTAGAATTTGTCAACTCACACGATCTCATCAACTCGAACAAATGGTTTCAAAAACGAGATTCTCAACTTATTATCTACTACAGTGGAGAAAAGAAATCACAAATTGACTTTATCCTTTTTAAAATCTGTCACCAATGTGAACAATTGCTACTCAACACCGCTCAGTCATCTATACACTACATATCCAGCCACCAAAAATAAACAGTAATTTTGCCAAGCGTCATTTACCTTGGATGCAGCGTGAACGGAAAGTGCTTGATTAGCTAACCAAGATCTACTGACCATGATTAACTCACAGTGCGAACATACAGGGTGGTTATAATTAAAGTGACACTATTTAGACCCTTCTAGGGGCCATTCTGGTAATCAGATTTTGACGAAACTTGAGATATATGTTATACAGACTGTTATGTCCATGGGGAAGAGAATTTTGCAAAAAAAAAAAAAAATTAGTTCACATTTTGACTGTTACGTCAAAATATGGCGCTGGTCATGTAAGAAACTATCGGAGAATTTTTACTCAATCAGAGACGTTATGAAAATGAGAGCTTTAAAATGACAGTGAAATTAAAGTCATTCTTCACGTTGGCTTTAGCTAAAAAGGATCGAGGTTTATTGGTGAAGTTGTTTTACCAGAACTGCAATAATGCTTCTGCTGCACTAAGAGAATATCGACGTTTGAAAAACTTGCGAAATGGGCCTATGTCCATTAACGGTTTATTTTTAAATGTGTGCTGCCAGGGAGAGGACGGAAACGAATTGCAAATGAGACTGTGGAAGAAGTTGCTGCTGCTGTAGTGGAGAGTGCTTCAAGTTCCCAATATTCTTCAGCAAGTGCTCGAGCCGTATCACGTGATTTGTCTGTTCCGTGGTCTACGGTACAAAAAGTTTTGCGTTCCATTTTAAAGTGGTATCCATACAAGATCCAAGTGGTTCAAAAGTTGCTTCATGAAGACCCGGAAAAACGCACTGATTTGCTTGCCAGTTACTGGCTAGAATAGCCGTCGATAATGCATGGCCAAGGAACAGTTTGTGGTCAGATAAAGCGGATTTCACACTAGACGGGGCAGTGAATGCTCAAAACTGTCGCATCTGGGGTACTGAAAAGCAGATGGTTGTGCATGAAAAGCTTTTGCACTCTGATTACGTGACTGTATGGTGCGGATTCACTTCACATTTCATTCACTTTTTCTTTGAAGAGAACACTCCTCAAAGCACTAAAAGATGTTCAATCACTGGTGCTCGTTACTGAGAACTTCTGCAGCAGAAAGTCATTCCTGCTTTACAAGAAAGACAATGTTTAGACACAACTGTCTTTATGCAAAATGGTGCAACACCTCACTTTGCACGACAAGCGAAGGAACTGCTTCATGCTCATTTTGGAGATGATCGGGTGATTTCGAGAATTTTTCCAACTGCATGGCCTCCTCGTTCACCGGACTTAAATCCTTGTGACTTCTGATTGTGGGGATATTTGAAAGATAATGTCTATGGAGGAAGAATACGGACTGTCCCTGAATTGAAAGCAAGCATAACACGCCATATCACTGCGATTCCGCAGGAAACCCTTCGCTCTACTGTGGAACATGCAATAATGCGCTTTGAACATGTCATTGACACAAATGGAATATACATTGAACAAATGCTCTGATTTTATAAATTTCCCTGCTTCTAACTTGTTTTTGTTATTATTCATGCGCCATATTTTGACGTAGCGGTCAAAATGTAAACTAATTTTTTTATTGCAAAATTCTCTTCCCCATGATCTGTGTAACATATATCTCAAGTTTCGTCAAAATCTGATTATCAGAACGGCCGCTAGAAGGGTCTAAATTGTGTCACTTTAATTATAACCACCCTGTAATATAAGTCGGTATTAGATATGGTTTGATTATTTAATATTAAGTTTTAAAATTTTCTTTTTTTGTTGGCTTTAAAATTTATAAGAGAACGTATTACCCTGCTCATATAAAATGGGGAAAATTCAATGGCAAAGAACCAACATTTGCTGTCAGCATACAACTCCCACCCATCACTTCAGTAGAAGAAAGTTGGAAAAAAAGCAAAGAACATGATCCATCAAGTTGCAAAAGCTGAACGATGCTTAACAAAACCTGGACGTAGGCACATTGACAAGGAAACATGGCTCAGGACAGATGATGTCGAGAAAAAAGTTAGAGAGAAAAAACGCCTATACCACATCTTCCTTGTTAACAAAGACCAAGAAAACTAGCAAAGGTTTAGAACTACACGTGGGATTGCAAAAAAGGCAGTAGCTACTGCAAAACATTCCCAGTATGATGAATTGTACAAGAAACTTGATACTCCTGAAAATAACAAAATCCATCTATCGCCTCATTAAATCCCGACATAAGCAAACAGAAGGCATTGAAAAAGTCATTGGAATTAACGATAAAAATGGCAATATAATCAATAATCATAGAAACGTCACTGAACGCTGGCGAGACTACTTTGAAAAAATCTCTACAGAAGAATTTCCACACCCACTAATACCCACATATCCACCCATCTTTTGCCAATGCCACAATCACTTCAGACGAAGTCAATCAAGCATTAAAGCAGATGAAGCCAGGGAAAGTTACAGGACCGGATGATGTGGCAGTAGAGTTCTGGAAGTCACAATCACAGCACTCATGTTTGAGCAAATGGCTATCACAGTTATTCAACCAAGTCATCAAGAAAAAGAGGACACCCGCTGACTGGCAACTCAGTACAACCATCCCTAACTGGAAAAAGAAGGGCAAACCAGCAGATCGTTCAAATTACCGGCCAATCAGACTACTCTCACATTATGAAAATCTTTTTATGCATTCTTGACAAGAGATTCCGTGACTTCATAAGCCTGAGAAACAACCAGGCTGGATTTATCAAGAATTGTGGAACCACTAATGCCATACATGCAACCAGACTTTTACTTGAGAAACACAGAAAGAAAGAAGCGTATACATGCTGTATTCCTGGACCTTGAGAAAGCATCTGATCGGGTACCTCATGATACCATCTGGTATGCACGCTGTGAGCATGGAATCCCTGAGGAACTCATTGAATGGGTAAAACTACTCTACAAGGACCCAGGAGCTGAGTACAGGCTGCTGCAGGACTATCAAGAAACTTCCACATCACCAAGGTTCAGCCGTATCACCACTCCTGTGTATCCTAGTAATGGATACAAGAACTGCAACACTCAGTTCCCTGGACACTTATATGCTGATGATGTCATGCTGACCTCTCAAACAAAGTCAACATTACAAGAGCAGGCCCAACCTTGGAACAATCAACTCTGAACAATCAACTTTGGACTTCAGCTAAGTATCAAGAAGACTGAGTACTTAACAGACCTATCCAAACCTGGCACAATACTGATTGATGGCAATGCTTTGCCTAAAACAGAAAACTTTAAATATCTTGGTTCAATCATGACAGCTGATGGCAACATGGCTCCAGAAGTCACTGCAGAGTTGATACAACTTGGATTAAATGGCGTACAAAAATTAGCCTAATGTGTGACAAATAGCTGAGCTACCACCTAAAATCCAACATCTACCGCACCGTAATCCGCCCTGTAGTACTTTATGGCTCTGAATGTTGGCCAATAACAAAAGAAGCTGAAAACAAATTGAGTGTCATGGAAATGCTACGCTGGACAGCTGGAGTCACACGATTTGACCATATCTGCCATAGTGACATTAGGAAATTGTTCGGCATCACCTCAATTGTTGACAAACTACGAGAATCTAGGCTACATTGGTATGGCCACACCCTACGTGCTGAGCAGCAATCAACTGCCAAAATTGGACTGAACCTAGCAGTGCCTGGAACACGATCAAAAGGCCGACCAACCAGACCAAGCCAACGACAGAATCACATGGCGCCAGCGCTCCAGAGCAGCCGACCCCAAAGCTAAAATGGGACAAAGGCTAAAGACCATGAAGAAGAAGCGGTAATGAAGTTAACAACTATTTTGTAAATGTAAGCAAAAATCTTGCTCATGCATTTAATAGTAATACTTCTCCAGACTACAATGCATTAAATTGTATCGGCCCTTTAAATTCAGCATCTTTCTTTTGTAATCCCTTTGTCGAAAATGAAATATTAACAGTAATTAATAGTTTGGATGTTAATACAGATCCAGGTTTGTGTGTTTGGATGTTTGGATATTAATAACCTTAGAAATTATTAAGGATTGTGAAGGATTCTGCTCATATTTTAGCTCCAATTCTATGACATATTTGTAACCTACCTGTTATGCAAGGTATGGTTCGTCCCAAAAAAATAATATGAACACTAAGGAAGTATCATTTATTCCTAGACTGAATTATTGCAGATACAAAATTTGAGTAAAAGAAATTTATTTATTCCTATGGGACTGTATTCATCACAAAAAACAATTGTTCTAAGAAATAAAAGCTGAGAAATCTGGAAAAAATCTAAATCCTTGAAATTTGCCTTGTCCCATAAATATATGAACACCTTTATTTTTATGTCAATAAATGCCACTAATTTCAAATTACAAATGGCGGCAATTTCAATCCAAGCTGTATAGCTAATATTAGCAATGGGAAGGAAAAAAACCTATGACAGTGAAAAAAGGCAAATCACAGCCCTCAATGGAGAAGGACGCTCTATAAGGGAAACTGCAAAAAGATTACAGTAATCACCTTGTATAGTAGCTAATTTTGTACGTCTACATGAACTATACGGAGTAAAGAAAAGTACTGGTCGCCCATCATAATTAACAGCTGCTGCCAAACGCCTTATAGTAAGATAGGGTGCCAAAAATGTTACCTCTTTAAGAACAATAGTAGCAAGAACCAATCTCCAAGTGAGTAAATCAACAATTGGAAGGGTGCTAGCTAATTGTTCCCACGTTCAATATAAAAAAAGAAATGTACTCCAAACTTAAAATAATATCATAAGGATAAACGTGTTGAATGGGCCAGGGGAGGATGAGATGGACTGACAAATGGAAAGAAATCATTTTCAGTGATGAAAAACAATTTAATCTAGATGGCCCGGACTGTTGGCAGTTTACATGGTATGATGTACGTCAAAAACCGGCCATATATTCCAAGCAACAACAAGGAGGAGGATCAGTTATGGCACGGGCAGTTTCAGCTCTCATGGAAAGACTGACATTGCATTTGTTAATAAGCGAATGAATGCAATTGACTACCATAATTGCTTGGTGATTATCTGTTACCATACAAAATGGCCTTTTGGATGTCGTCAAAATTGATGTCCAGGATGTGATGAGGCCTGCGATGCCTGAGGAAGCTTCTAAAGGTGAGCGGATGTTCAAGAATACCTGCAACCAGAGCATTGGGATGGTCCTTCATCTTTGGAATCAGCTTTTTCAGCAACTCCTGGACGTGATTTCCAATAGGAGGTATATCAAAATCGTCGGCAATAGAAGTATTTGTTGCAACTCTCCTGTCAAGTTGGGCAATGATCCTGAGGGTAACGTTTTGGAAGGTTTGGAAGTCCCTCTGGACTTACATATTGTTGCCCAGGCAGGCATACCATAAAGCAAGATGGTTTGGATTACCGTCCTGTATAGCAATAGTTTGCAGTCCATTCCAGCGCGCTGTTTCGCCCTAGAAGAGCTACCAAACTGAATTTTGCCTTCTTTGCCTTGTTGATGGCATAGGAGACATGGTCGCCCCAATTTAGCTTGGCATCTATTACCACTCCGAGGTATTTGTAATGTTTCACCCATTCGAGCTCTTTACCAGAAAGGAAGAGAGGACTCGGGGGTTTTCGAATTTCTTCATAATGAACATCGCCTTGCATTTGTCAACATTTAGATTGAGTCTCCACTTAGCAAACCATTTCTCGCACTGATGTAAGGCTTTTTGGAACAGAGATATGACGTGAGCGGGATTGCTATGAGAAGTCATGAAAAAGCCGAGTATTTATAGGGAACTATGTCCAATCAGAATTAAAATGAAATGATATGAAGAATCAATTTCGCTGATTGGCTATTTGGGTCACCCACTGAATTAAAGGGGAATCACTAATCGGAGCCATATCTAAATTAAACAATTTTTATATCCGTTCTAAACAATTTTTTATCCGTTCGTTGGATAGCAATACTTCAAAAGTATCCAGAAGGTATTTATTGATTTTATCAGTTTTACATCATTCATTGAAAAATCATGGCCTGTGTCGATAGAGTGCTTAGCTACGGAGGACTGGTTACTTCTTCCAAACTTCCCGTGTGCTAAATGCTCCTTAAATCTTGTTTCGACGTTGCGAAAGGTTTAGCCTTTGTAAACTAAGGGGCATTGTGCGCATTTGATCTCATGAATCCCTGACTTGAGAAGCGGTGGTATCTTGTCCTTCGGGTTGGGGAATATGTCTCTAATCTGGTTAGGATTACTAAAAGATATGGAAAAATAAAAGGATTTTAGTACTAAACTGAGACCTCTAATTAATTGCTTATTGTAAGGTAATGAAATGATTCTTCCCTTGTTCTTGGTTTTGTCGAGGGTGGTGATGTCTTGAATAAACTTTTTAAACTTTCTTTTTCTAAGTAAATTCGGGCTCCAATATTCCTAATCAGCGTCGTCTGCTAGGAAGTAATGTTGGAGTTCGTGTGGCGACATCTTTTGAGGCGATCAAACATATTTCGAACCAAACCTCTGACAGGAGCGTTCTTGCAAAAGCGAAGAAACGGAAACTGCGTAGGCAGCGCAGGCGGAAGCGTGGAAATGATCTCTCGACGCGGGAGATAGAAAACAAGGAGAGAGTGACGGGCTTTAAGATTGAAAGGTTGCCAGACAAGAGGCTCCTGAGTTTTTGGTCGGCAGAAGTTTCCTCCACAACCGGAGTTAGCCGACGTGGCAGCTCAGCCCTCGAGGAAGAGAAAGACCGAGCTGCGGCCGTCGCAGACGGCAGAGACGGGACGGACTGCTGTGCGCCTTTGTTGCCCTATTCTAATGTTTTGCTTTCCTCAGAATACGTTGGACAATTAGCTGCGGAGAACGAAAGCTTCTTCGACAGCGAATGTGGCTCCGGACAATTTCCTACTCGTCGTGTGCTATCAATCGCGTCGTTAGAACCGCCGAGAGAACGCCCCACGTCGTCGCCATTAACCCTGTGCTGCCAAACCGACCTCGTGCTGGAGAGCTGCCTGTGGACTATCGCCCCGACTGCGAATTTGGTTCTGCTTTTGGATTTGAATGCATCGAGCTGCCTCAGTGTTTTCGCCAGCCCGGATTTGACCCAGTTCTAATCAGAAGAAAGACTTATCCTGATATTCCCCTGGACGACTTCAGGTTACATACGGGAAAACCTCGGCACCTTCGCCCGATACGACAGGTAAGCCATTTCGCAGTATTATAAATAATGAAAGGCAATGTCGTAGTCACTCTCCTCCCGAGAAATTTCCTCGCTCATAAATTAATTGCCAATATCGCATGCTATTATCAGTTAACGAAATTGCCTTGTTTCTCTGCGTAAAGTGGAAAATTTATTAAGTGGAATTAATGCGCGTCTGTCAGCTTATTAATTTGACGAAGTAGTTTATCATTAATTGTAACGGAAATTTTTGTGGGTTCGCTCAAGCGGGTAATTTTGTTTTCCCAGGCCTCTCTAATAGATATTATTTTATCTCCTGTATTAGTTTTCCCGTGGAGTCGTTCAGGGAGACAAACGCAAAGCGTGTCCGCTCTCCTGTGTAGCGGTACTTTGGAAAACCGTAATGTTAGCAAAGGGGTCTTCCAGCGCGGTCATCTAGAAGATTGTGACCACAGAGGAACCCTTCACTCATTGTACTGTAAAATTCATTTATTAACATAGCATTATGAGTAACTTTAATGTAAATTCATGCAGGTTCAGTCTAAAGTGAACCGTATCTTTTTTTTTTTTAGTCTCATTGCCGCCTTAGAGAAAAGGCGCTAATGTTGTAAATTAAGAAAAGCTGTCTAGTTAGTTTTGCTGTCGGAAGCTGCTAATATTCATGCACCTTCCATCGACTCTCTGCGTGTTAGCGGAGGTCCTAGAATTCTATCCTCCAAACTTTAATTTAAATGTTATGTAAAATCAGCCATTTGAATAAAGTTATTGTTTTGTTATATAAGTTGTATTCTCTGTGTCTCGTAAACCATACTTACCTTCCACTGCGTTATCTTGGCTATACGTGACACGTTTGTTGTAGCCGTTCTTCACTGCGATGTTCTGAATGAGGGATATTTCTTGTTTGAAACGTTTTTGGCTGAGCGGAATATTAATGGCTCTGTCCACCATGGAATAAAAGTAGAGGTTTTCTGGTTCCAAGGGTGGCTTGAATCACTTGGAATATAATTTAGGCCGTTTGATGGCTTGCGATAAACATCAAATTCTAGGTGATCTTGATACCTAATGATCATGACGTTGAGAAAGGGCAACTTCTGGTCCTTTTCCAATTCAAATGTAAACTGAACTGTGAGGAAGAAACTGTTTAAATGTTATAAGAAGGTACTGACATCGCACTTGTTGATATCGAATATCGTAAAGATGTCGTCTATATAACGAAACCAACAGTCTGGAAAATAAAAATTAGACATTTTGAGGATATCCTCGAAACTTTTTAAAAATACCTCCGCCAAAATAGGGCTAGGCACGACCCCCCCCCCCACCATTTTGTAAATCTTGTCCTTATATCTAAAAATGTTCTTATTAATGCATAATCTGGTGAGGTTTCACGCATTCACTATGGACGTTGGGTGGGACATTATTTTTATACAAAATGTCATTCAAAAAATTAATCGTTTCTGGCATAGGGATACTCGGGAACAGCGATACTATGCCAAACGATATTAATATTTCGCCATCTTTAATTTTCATGTGTTGTAACTTATTGACTAGATCAATGCTATTTTTTTTACCAAACTGTCGAAATGAGAACTTCAAAATTTTTAAAAAATTTGCTAAAAACTTCGAAATACGGTAGGTCGGTGAACTGATGTTTGAAACCATCGGGCGCATTTTGTTCCCGGATTTGTGTATCTTAGCCAAGTCATACAAACGGAGTAAGGTAGAGTTGCTAATACAAAGTGATGAGACTATATTTGGGGGTATAAGATTAGGACTAATCTTTAAAGCTTCTTTGACGTCTCTGACTAAACCAGGTAACGGATTCTTATTAATCATTACGAAAGGTCCCTCGGATATAAGAGCGTCTACTCTATTGTAGTAATAGTCTTTTTTAACCCTAGACAGCATACGCTTGAGAAAATTCACTAACTGCATACGTGGGGTCTGCTAGACCCCAACATTAATGAAGGCTCAAATCAACAGAATTTAATATATATTGAGGTTTATTTGAACCAAATCACTTTACAAAAAAACAAAAATGAATATTCTATTTTCCATGTATCATACATAACATATTTCAATATTAGTCTACAAATGAAAAGTGTTTATTCATTTTTGACACACAGCTTGCACGCCATTGACCGATGATTTTGACACATCGCTTTGCCACACTTGATGCAACTGTATGCTGTTTTCTTGTCCTTATTTCTAGGGCAAAAGTCGCATCTTCGTTTATGTGCCTGAGCCACTGGAAGAACAGCCACTGTGGGTGCCTGACGTGAAGTTGAAGCTACAGTTTGAGATGTTGAAGCTCCGGTTTGAGATGACACTGGAGTAGCGTGATGTCTATCGGGTTGCCTTTCTACTTGTGCTGTGTTTTGCGCTCGAATAGATTCTTTCCCACAAACCAAATCCATCGTCATTCTTAGTTCTCTTGGTAAGAAGGAGCACATCTGTCGTTGCTGTATGTGAGGTAGAATAAGATGGAAACTTAGGGTTTTCAAAATCTTTCGTCTAGTGTTGCTGCAATTGCGGGCCCATTGTGGGTTTGCGTTAGCAAATAAAATCATGGCATTTACGCCAGCCTGATCGAGGATGCCACAGAAGAAGCGGAAGGGCCAACGTCTGCTCTTTCGTGCAGTCGAGTAACAATGACATAGTTGATCGAGAGAGTCGACCCCACCTTTTGTCTTGTTATAATACATTATCACTTCTGGTTTTCCAGTGTCGGGATCGAGAGTATCATCCCTGTGCATTGTCGATAACAGAATAACGTTTTTTCTGGGCTTAGGAACATATGAAACGATTGTTTTCTCTCTGTCAAATGCATGAAGTGAAGAGCCGGCAGTTCTTCCAGTTGTGCTCAAAAATACTGGTGGAATTTCGCGTTTATTTTTTCGGAGGGTTCCAACAATTGTGAGCTTGTATTCGCTAAGCATAATCTCAGCCAAGGGAATAGACGTAAACCAGTTATCCATTGTGACATTCCTGTTAGTATTTTGAATGCTTTCTGTAAGCTTGATGACATAGTAAGTTGGAATGTCAACATTTGTTGGTCTCTTTTCCTTTCCAATGTAGGGCAAGGCGTTCATCATATAGAAAGTGTCAGAATCACACAACGCGAATATCTTCAAACCATACTTATCTGGCTTATTTCTCATATATACGCGGAAAGGGCAGCGACCGCGGAAGCCAAGCAACTGCTCATCAACGGTGCAGTTTTCAGTTGGTGAATAATATTTTGTGCAGTGATTGATAAACTGATCCCACAAAGATCTAATTGCTGCCAGCTTGTCATTTTCTTTTCTGACAGGACGAGTATGCTTATCGTCAAATCTCAAGCACAGCATTAGAAATTTGAATCGGCAGAGAGACATTGTAGCACGAAAAATAGGAGGTCCGTACTTTAGAGACCACAGTTCCTCAACATTCGTGTGGCCTTGCTTCAGTACACCAGCGATATACAGAATTCCAAGTAAAGCTCTTATCTCAACCTCGTTTGTAGGGCCGACATACCTTGAATTCTGTGTGTGCTTCGCGGCACGTATGGCAATCTCCTCACAGGTATGCTTTGTTATTTCAGAAATCATTTCAGAAGTAATCAACAAGTTCCATGCCTCAAGGATAGTTGCGATATGTTTTGCTGCACCTGTGTTTCCTGAGGCTTGCGTTACTATGTTCCTGGCTGGTGGGCGTCCAGTTCTTGCAGGAAGCTTCATGGTCCACCGGTGTCCATCTCGACCTTTCAAAGCAGGTGACGAAGTCGTAGCGGGTATTCTGGAAGGGCTCGGAAGATCAGGTCCTTCGCTATCGCTGTCGTGAACAGAGTCCTCTTCGAGATGATCACTGTCACTGATATCACTTTCAGTGTCTGGCTGAAACTCTTGATCACTATCATCTGATAACTCACTGCTGTCGCTATCCCGCAGGAGCATACTTTGAATTACACTTTGTGTTAGAGGTTTCGCCGTCATTTTCTCACTGATAATAAAAAAAATTCAAATATTCAGTATATAAGCCCTATAACGGCTCTTAGCCATGTCTAAAATATACTTACCAACTCCAAAAGTTTACTATTTGTATCCAGAATCAGTAGATAGTACAGAAATTGTGCATAGACCTTGACACATAAGCCAAATTGGAAAATTTTACTGTAAATAAAAACATTGTTTCAAAACGCTACCGAATACGTGGGGTTTCACAGACCCCAACCCCCCCATTATCTCATAACACATAAGAGAGAGAGACTTACCCATCCGCACTGGTCGAGAGCTTGACGAAAAATGAATAGTCACGGGGTGGCGCCTAAGTGCTATTAAAATTGCGCATGTGCGAGGAGATTATCTACACAATGGGGTCTGTCAGACCCCGCGTATGCTGTCTAGGGTTAAGAATAACCGTACTCTTCCCCTTATCGCTTTTTAGAAAAAAACAGTCTTTCATATTAAGAGTTTTTATGGTGGCGAAATGCTTTTTACCATTGTCGGCTCTCATAATTTTTCCAATTATGATCTAAAATTTGGGTGCATTGCTCCCTAATGGCTTTCTTTCGTGATTCTGGTAAATGTTTTATGCCGCCTAATTCAGATTTACTAAATTTTATGTCTTTTAGATTAAAAATGTTATTAGAAGCCTTCTTCTTTCCAGATCGTGCCATAGGTATATGATTATTGATAATAAGTTCTAGTTTATTCGACAATTTTTAAGTTTTTAAGAACGATTTTTGCTTGGTTATCCCATATTTCCATAACAACTCATCCCAATCTCCTGTACTCAATCGATTACTTAAGAATAAATGTAAATCATAAGCTTTTGCTTCTGTAATGGAGAATTTGTAATTTAAAAAAATCTCCATAATAAGTCTTTGGCACTTAACAGAAACTAACATCTTATTTAAACATACACGTACATCCTTGGAGTTTTTGAATTTGATTCAATCAATAAATTTTGGGAACACCCTATGGTGCTTACATTGATTTAAGAACAAAATGATTGCTTTGATCGATTTAATTCTAAAGTTAAGTCTAAAAAAGGAATTTTGTTCCTTATTACTCATAAAAGCCTGAGTAGCCATAACTAGATAAAAACAAATTACTCGTAATGTGGATAATTACAATGCAAAACTTAATACTAAAAATAAAGTCCTTAAAAAAAACAATGAAACAATGAAAATATACAACCTGATTCTGGAAGTACTTTTCGAAAGCAATTGCTTCCATCATTCAACAGCCCAGGAGCACCTCAAGGAAACTGAGAGAACTGCCTGCGTCTTGAAAAAGCCAATCAGCTACGAGTGAGCATGTCTTCAGTCCCAGAATCCTAACCTTGTTTCTAACCCACTTCCGCCAATCAAGTCGGACATATTGAAATTCGCCAATAGCGTGTTTTCTGTCCACGTGTACCTCGTTTTCTGTCATTTTTCCTAATAAAAAAATATAATACATACATGTACACCATGCCAAGAAAGCCATGTTATTATAATGTTCCAGCTCGTTCCCGCTGAATGTGAAAAGGTTCCGCAATTTAACACGCGCGGCTTTGTGACGCCTAGAAAACACCTGGATTCGGGAAAACGCTTCACTCCGCTGAATGTGAACCGCCCTTAAGGCCGGATCACTTGTTCAGTGCTCCCGCTAGCCTATTTTAGGAGGGCGCTGCGCCCTGCCTCAAGAGTATCACGCCCTGCCTCGAGAGTATCACGCCCTGCCGCGAGAGTATCACGCCCTGCCGCGAGAGTATCACGCCCTGCCGCGAGAGTGGTGCGTTCGTTCCCAAAAACAGTGCTTTTCCGCGAAAATAGTTCTGGTTAATTTGCTCTAGCTCTTTCATGTATCCTTCCGCACACAATCAGGCTTATACTGTATTCTGATTCGTCCATGCTTATACGTTTTGTCATACATTTGGCTCTCTACCTGTGCTCTATTTATTTGTTACCACGTGCTAGTTAAACGATAGTGTTTAATATAGAAAAACAATGTGATCATCAAGGTTGTCGATTGTCGATCAAGGTTTTCTAGACTGTTTCCAACGTTCTCTTCGTACTATTTTTCTAAAACATGCCTTCAAGAAAGCGAAGAGTGGAAGCTTTAGAAAAGGAGGGGAAAAGAACAAAAATGGTATCGGCAATTATTTTTGCAGGTAGGTCTATGAATTTTTAATTTCCGTCCTTAGTAAGGACTCCTTACTATGTAGCTTTTTTTATAATTTAGCTTACCCCTATTCCGAATTTTAATGCGTTCCCTTATTCGTATTGGCCTAATATCTTAACACGTGCTATAGACTTAAAGCTTTTTGCAATGACTTTACGGCAGTTTTCATTTAGATTAAGGCAGATTTCACGTAGATTAAGGCACTTTTCATTCCATTAAGGCAGTTTGTATTTAGAAAACGGTTTCTTAAACATTAAGGCAAAAATATACTAATCAATCGACGTGAATTACTAATGAATTACTAAAAATACGATAATAAAGTAAAAGATTATGAAATGTCGGCACGTAACAATGCTGTAAATTAAGGGCAAATTCGCTTAAGCCCTCGCACAAGCAAGCATTACGTAAACGTTAAATTTAAAACACGGGTTTGTATTTTAGGTATGCTCTCGTGAGAAAAAATGACAGTATTTTTCAACGTTTTGGAAAATTTTCCATGATCTCCTGTATTATCGGAAATTACGTATTACCCGTAAAATGTAATATTACGGTTATCTCATTCATTAATCGTGGTAAACGAAAAGGAATTAAAGGAAATTCTCAGAATCCCTTCGATTCAAACCAGAGACCGTTGAAATACCCAGGCTGGTTAGTTTGTTATAAAATAAATGAGTGTCTATCAAAACCCACCAGTAAAAAACCCCCCAGAGTAAAAGCACAGAAGGAGACATAACCCACAGATGAAAACATTTTTTTATAATTTGTAGATCTTTTTTCATCGACTTATCCGAAATTTTACTGACTTTTTTAATAGGGGAGGGGGCGTCTTTTAAAAAATATACATCACCCTGTATAAATATAAAATTACAGTAAATTTTAAATGGTTTATAGGTACTTTCTTGTCAGATACGTATAAGTATTTTTTGTGTCCACATGTCCAATAATATCAAATTTAATTTTGAAAATAAAAAAAAGAAATTGTCACATAGCTACATTATTATTATTGTTGTTTTACATTATAACATTATAATTGATCAAACTTATAAGAGGAAAAAAACTTAATGAAAATGATCTACATATTATAAAAAAAAATGATTTGTCCCTGGGACATAAAATGTTTTCATATGTGGGTTATGTCTCCTTCTGTGCTTTTACTCTGGGGTTTTTTTCCCTCCCTTGCACTTTAAGACTGGGGGTTTTTTTATCAGCGGGTTTTGTGTGATGGGGATTTTGAGTGGATCCCAAAATAAATGCATAGTAAAATTTCTAAATGCAAAATGCCGTAAAGTCATTGCAAAAAGCTGTATTTAAATTTAAAAACTCCTTACAATTAGCCCCTATTTTATTCTAATATCATAAATAACTTTGTTAACTTTTCTTCAAACAGCCCCCCGACATCTCAATCGCCTCAAACAGATAAAGACACCTCGTCAGAAAATAATGAATCTGTGATATATGAATCCAGTGCATCCACACCTATATCACCGATGACGCCAACATTACCCACCACATCTGCACCTAAAAAGAATGCTGGGCATAAAACAGTATTTGATACAGAATGGCAAAATAAGAGACCATGGCTGAAATACTCACATTCGACGAATTCTATGTTCTGTACCCTATGTCAAAAACATGATTCTACAGGAAAGAATGGGAGTAAAACTTGGACAGAAACGGGCTGTACGACAGTGCGACTGGATAAAATTACATCTCATGAAAGCAGTCCACAGCACCTGCTTTCCTTATCAGCAGAATTAGAAAATGAAAAAATTGAAAATATGTTTGAAAAATCTGAAACTTATGCTTTTAACGCCATAACAGATGCCTTTAAAATTGTTTACTTTATTGTACAAAAGAATCTGGCTCTAGACCTATTTTCATCTTTAGTATATTTATGCATCGAATTAGGAGCAGAAAACCTTCAGAAATTAAGATCTGCAAAAAATGCAACGTATTCTAGTTGGGAGTCTGTGAACAATATATTGCATGTTTTAGGAGCAGGATGTAAAAATTGTGTGCAAACGGAAATCAAAGAAAGCCCATGTTATTCTCTCGTGGTCGATGAAGTGACAGATGTTTCAAGTAAAAAACATTTGGCAATATGTACCAAATTTATTCACAAAGATACTGTAAAAACACGATTTTTAACAGACAGAACTATAATAAATGGAACTTCCGATGTGATTTATAAAACTATTAATGAAGAAATAGTGAATGCTGAGTTAAATGAACAAGCATTAGTGGCATTTGGATCTGATGGGGCTGCAGTTTTTACAGGCAAGAAAACAGGGGTTGGAGTGAAATTAAAATCTAATAATAATGCCTTAATTTTTCATCATTGTAAAGACCATCGCCTCGCTTTAGCTTGTAAAGAAACTTTTAATAGTATTCCAGAGGTGAAAAGAGTGGATAACTTGTTAGAAAAAATTTACAAGTACTATAAATATAGTAGTGTTCATGCTTCTAGCCTACAAGAAATTCAAAAGGCTTTTGGCTCCGTACCTATAAAAATGAAACAAGGAAAACACCATCGATGGTTAAGTCATGAACAGGCTGTTTTGTCTGTAGTTAAATCGTACAGGTAAGATTATTCAACAGGTATTAATTGTCTAATATTTCAAAAATGCCTTATACTCAGTGTTTTTTTTAATAGACCACTTATAATAGATCTGGAACAAAGAACAATTAATAATGATCCAGAAGGGCAAGGAATTTTAAAAGATTTAAAAAACAGTAACATAGTAAATATGTTATTGTTAATAGCAGATGTTATGCCGATAATTTCTAGGCTATCTTTATTTTTTCAAAGGAATGATGTACATCTTGGTAAGAAATTGCTGAAAAAACTCAATCTTTTTTAAATTACAGTAATTTATTTTCATAAAAAATTTTAAGTTATTAATTTTCGCGTATTTTGAATAAAGGTATGGTAAAAGCAATGGTTGATAAAACTAAAATCAACTTGAAAAATTGAAAACTGAGCCTGGACCATGGCAGTTAAAATTGCCAGAATTTTCTGAAATCGCAACTGAACCATTCCGGAACCGCTGTTCTGTTACTCAAAACACTGCCATTTTATTTTTTCAAAAGCTACAAGAAAATATTTTTTCTTCAAAAAACTGCAAGGTAAAGATTTTTAATGGTCGAAATTATTTATCCATTTAAATAGAAAAATTATTTGCAATGGTTAAATAGTTTTCAAACATATTTTTTTTAGATACACAGATGTGAGCATTATGGAACATCTTGCAATTTTGGATTTGGCCGAGCTTGAAAATATCCCGTTGATTTATGGGTTGTCGGATGTAGAAGCAATAGCTAAACACTTTGCTGAAGATGAAGAACGGCTCCTAAACGAGTGGCAAGGTTTTCTGACATTATTGCAAAATTTAAAATTGGAAGACAGATCATTAAAAGCGATTTTAGATCTTTTTTAATGGCTCGAAACATGTGAACTAAGGTTTAATAAATCTCTTTCCCAGTTTAGCAAAAATATATGCCACTGCTACTGTCATTCCACTAAGTACTGCGGAAGTGGAAAGAGTTTTCTCTCAAATTAAATTAATAAAAACGGCCCACAGAAATGCACTGAAAGAGGAAACACTCAAACATATCTTATGTATTAAATTGAACTGTAGTAACATCGATTTATTTAATGAAATTTTACCATTTTCAGTAAAAGAATGGTTTAAAATTAAACATAGGAGAATTGCCTTATATTTTGTATTTGTTTTATTAAGGAATAAACTATTGATTTTCTAATTGAATGTATATATATAATTTCATTCCACTTTGAGCCTGGCCCCCCCCCCCCCCCCCATGATGTGCCCTCAGTTGGCACCCTGCCCTCAGTAAATTCTAGCGGGAGCACTGTTATTAGCAGCTCATTGTCGGTGTTTGGATGTACATCATTCCTATAGCAATTTCTGCATTATTAACATTATTGTTTGCTTCATGTAATATGGTCTGGTTCCGACCAGTTTGATGTTTGAAAAGTGCTGATGTTGGAAGCGCCTTCCGAAAATGTTGCAAAATATTGGTTTTGACTGAATCATCTAAACAATCTTCACTAGCTGTTGCGGAATGAAATTCTGAAACAGGTACTGGCTTGTACATGCCCTGTACAGCAGTTTTCATTTTTCCCCAGGCTTGCTTGATATCAGTTGACGATAAGACTTCTATTTCATTTGCACTGTGCCTGTAAACCAAAAGTTTGTTAATCTAGTTGTAAGTACAGAAATGCTTTCGTGTTTATTATTATTCATTAATCTATTCTTATGGATTGAAAAATACGAGTAAAGTCGATAGGTTCAGACAGCTTGCTACTTTCATAAGTTGCTTGTGTCAACGTTGAAAAGTTGACTCACCATTCTAGATAGCAAAAATAAAAAATAAAAAAAAATAAAAAATAACATACCTGTTTAAGAAGAATAACGTGGCCACACAATGGATGCACATTCCTCGTTCACCAGCCTTGCATGTGCATCGAGCCAAAATTGTACAGTTTTGAATTTTGATGTTTCCTTCGTGGGGTGGTGCATTAATGTTGGTCGTTTGCACGCAAAGTGCAGCTATTTCGGTCTCATGGTCACCTCTTTTCTTAAAACCACACTGCATAATGTGTCCTGCATTCAGAACTGCTTCTCCTTCGTTAATACAGCGGGTTCTTTGACCAATATAATTCAGTATAGTCGACAATGAAATCATCGCGTGCTTCCCCATTTCATCCGCCATTTTTTAAAATCTCACCGCGCCTGTGCGCCACCTGTAGGATCTTGAATTCGCCAATAGCCTAGTTATAAAAAATTTTGAAAGATCCGGGAGTTAGGCTTTACTGATAAGAAAGGGGGGGGGGGGGGGGGTTAGTCATAGCGCTAAGGAGGGAACAGGGGCGGGAAATTTAAAGGAGATTATTGGATCTACGTAATTTTTAACAACCCAGAATGCAGTGTGAAAAGTGTGATCAGGGGATATGAGTGAAAAAGAAAGGATATCACAGCTTCCAGCCAGCGAGAGAGTAAGTTCAAAAGTGCCTTCTCTAAAAGTGCCCAGTTAGTATCACTCTGTAAAAGCTATGGAGGGAAATCCAACCCGTCCTTAGCCGGGGCCATCGTGATCTTTTTTTTTTTTCTTTACCGGGCCCGATTCCAGTAAAGGATCTAGCCCGTGACGTCACAAACGAGATCTGACCTCGATCTGACGCTTTGACCGCGCGCATGAGCCAAACGTGTTCGTCACAGCCAGTATCGAGCAAGCCTAATAGACACAGTCTACATTTATTCTTCCCTACTTCAGTAATATTAAAGTTCGGAAATCTAATACAAGAAAAACAACCCAAGAAGACACGTTTCTGCTTAAACCTGGTAAGTACTTTTATTTTTATATAAGAAATATTATATAGCTTTGTGATTTTTTAGAATCTTTTTATGTTTCGATGCAGCCACGTGCATTTACCGAATGTATTTCTCCCTTTTTAATTTCTTAATTGAATTCGTTTAACCCATCGACATCTAATACAGGAGTATTAGATGTCGATGGTTTAACCTAAAGAACTTAAGAATAAAATACATAGTTTTCTTTGCTGTAATATTTTTTTCTATTCCCCTTCTGTATTAATTAACGAATGGCGTGCAGAGAATGCAAAATAACCCATATTTTGTAGCTTTCATTCTTTCACAAGTCCTTGTACTGTTTCTGAAGAAGCTGGTTATTTTAAATTTTTTAATAGACTAAATGTATTACCATCTTGTTAAAGAATATTTAATGTGATTAAATAAATGTTTAGAAGATATTTAAACTCAAATCTTATGCTAAAATAAAGCATAATAGTAGTCAATTGTAAAGTAATATTATTTTGTCTAAAAAATATAAATGCAATATGCTGCATGTTATTAGTCAGTTTTCATGTTCTTGAATATATTTTTTGTATAGCAACATTAGGCAATGAATCTAAATTAAATATATTTTTTTTTTTTGCAGATAACCATGGGACGCAAGTGTTGTGCATCTGGTTGTAGGTCAAATTATGACAATGAAGAATCGTACACAACTGTATTCAAATTTCCATCTGAGCCAGACAGAAGGGATATCTGGATTAGCAAAATTAAGAGAGCCGATTTTCAACCCAGTTCTTCAGCAGTGTTGTGCATTAAACACTTTGAAGAACTGTTCATAATTAGAGAAGACCGTGTAAAACGTTCTGATGGAAGTGTGTTAGTTGTGCCACGAAAAAAGCTTACTCTTTCTTCAGATGCATGCCCTACAATTTTTGAAAATCTTCCATCGTATCTAACTAAAACCTTGCCTCCTCAAAGAAGAGATCCAAATCAGCGTCGTGCAGAAATGGAAGAAAGAGATGAGCAAGATAATTGAAAAATCATTACTTATGCTTGGAGACGCTTCTCCGGTTAATAATTATTATTATTTACTTGTGTGTTCATCAACTTTCTGATGGTTTGGAGTGGAGAAATTCTCGTTCTGCGGGCCAGGTTCCCGTCTCCCATTGGGCTTTCAACCGTGACAACTTGGTTGTCTTTAAGACACCTTGAGGCAGCTTGGTAGACACCTCTGCGATAGCCCAATTGGTAGATGCATCGGCCATGATAGTCGAGGTTCCTGGTTCGAATCCGGGTTGCAGAATTTTTCCTTCCATTTTTCAATTGAAAAATCATTACCTATGCTTGGAGACGCTTCTCCAGTTATTAATTATTATTATTTAGATGAGCAAGAGTTTGCTCAGTGGTGCACTGAAGATGTCATTAACAATTTTAAACAGTTAACAGATAAAAGCGTTGATAAAATTAACAGAAATTGGATTCATGTCTTCACAGATGACTATGCTTTATTTTTCAAACTAAAAGAGTCAAACTGCCCCAAAATAAGTATTTCATTCAAAGTGAAAAATGATCTCACTGTACAGATATGGCATGAAGATGCAGCTATTGACATGACATCGTACGAGTGGTTGCTGTGAAATGATCATAAGTGTGACAAGTGGACTAAGTTTGAAAATCTTTTAAGTACTTTGTCATCATATAAATGAATCTGATTTATCATTTCAAGACGTGTTATCATGTGCAGTTGAATTCATAGAAAAATGTATGGGATACGAAGAATGTAACTATGAAAAAATATTTTTGAAATTGAAATTTATTAAACAACAGATTTCCCTCCTGTCCATGAAATGGTTAAGATATTCATCTAATTATATTTTGTGGTGCTCTAAAGTCTATTTTAGTTAGCCTGCTGCTTATTCATTAATTAAGAGATAGCAAAGCTATAGCATTACCTCATCCTTCATATTTAAGAAAATTAACTACATTATGTTGCCCTACATATTCCTCTGATAAGCATGCGTCTTATTTGAAGAATAAGGCTAATCTTTTAAAAGAGCATGAGAAGACTGTAAATGTTCTACTTGATGAAATTTACATAAATCTTTCTTTAACGTACTAAGCTGATCGTCTTGTGGGTGTATCTGATAATTCCAATTGTCAATCTTCCACAATTCAAGCATTTATGATAAGTTCTCTACTATCAAAATATAAAGATGTAGTTGCATTGTTTCCTGTGCGCAATCTCACTGCTGATACATTGCTTACATATACAAATCAGGTGATAAAAACTTTGCATGAATGTGGTTTCACTGTTTTATCTTTAATATCAGATAATAATAGAATTAATCGCAATATGTTTACAAGCATGTGTGGAGGAGAATTAAAACATTTTATTGATAACTCTCATGACCTCAATAAGAAAATATTCTTTCTTTTTGATACTGTGCATTTGATCAAGGCAATACGAAATAACTGGTTAACTACATCTGACCAAACAATTTACTTCCCAAGTCCTTTGGATGGAAAGATTAACTGTGCTAGCCTCAAAAATTTAAAAGACATTCATGAAACTGAAAAGAACCTTCTTTTGAAAATGGCACCAAAGCTTTCTCAGAAGGTCTTGTATCCAAATTCTATTGAAAAACAGAATGTTAAATTTGCTTTAAATTTATTTGATAACAACTGTACCGCTTTAGAAATGAATTCTGATAAATTGGGTAATACTGCTTTGGATACTAAAACTTTTATTAATTTTATTTCTACATGGTGGAAAATAATGAATGTAAAACATCCTTCAAAGGGTAAACATCTTAATGATGTGATGTCAGATCCTGTAAAAACTTTGCATGACAAGAATTTTACTATTTTACATCAGTTCAGTTTATGGTTAAATGAATGGAGTAAGTGGTATACCTTAAAGGGACATGAAAAAAAAGATTTGGGTATCCCTATAAAACGTGGACTTTTATCAAAAGAAACTTTTTTTGCTTTAAATTTCACAACTAATTGTATGATAGAAATTATTAAATATGCATTGGAAACATTAGGCATAAACTATGTTTTATTAGGCAAATTTCAAACCGACAATCTTGAGGCACGCTTTGGGCAGTATCGTCAAATGAGTGGGGGGAATTATAACGTATCTTGCTTACAAGTCATGGAGACAGAGCGAAAATTAAGAATTCTTAGTTTAATAAGCTTGCATTCAGAAATGAAGGGGGAATTTCAGTTGAAAGATCTAAGTTATTTACAACCGAATGAAGAATATCAAAAGATTTAGAAATCCCAGAATTTTTTTATGATGTTTTTAATAGTAATGATGATGTAGAAATTACGAATGATACCATGTCTGTTTTGATTTATGTAGCAGGTTACATAGCATATAAGGTTTCTCATAAATTAAAATGCCAAGAATGTATTTCATTATTGGTAAGAGACAAAACTTTAGAGTTAGACTGTCCTGAAGAAATCTTCAGATATTTATTATTAATAGACAAAGGACAACTTAAATGGCCCCAGGAATTATTGATATTTATTATGATAAACTCATTTCAAATTTTTCAAAAACTTATTAGCCAAAATTATGAAAATTCATTCATAAGGTTTTCGGAACCCAAATATCTATTGAACCAACTCACACTTGAAAAATTAGAGATCTTAGGGATTGATATTTCTGTACAGTGCAATTGTGGAAATAATCTTTTATATATTGTGAAGCAGTGCTTGTCAGGAATATCTAATATTTTCATTAATAACTACACAAACATAAAAAATGATACAAAATCCAGTAGTACTAAGCGAAAATTGTCAGTATTTGCAGTTTCTAAAAACTAAAATTACTTATGTAGTGAAAAATTAAAATAGTAATAAAACCTCATTATTAAGAGATAAAATAATAATGTTATTACATTACTAAGAAAGTTTAATTTTTTAAGTTAAGATTGTAAAAAATTAATAATGTTGTATGCAAGATTCTAAATTTGTTGGAAGGCCATTTTAATATCAGACTAAAATATGTTAAACATAATAAAAAAATTTTATCCAGTAACATTAACTTTAATTTTAAAATTTGAAATAATCCCAATACTAAAAACAACAAAAAATAATAAAGTTAAAAATTTTTAGTGTTAGGATTATTTCAAAATTAAAGTTGATGTTACTGGAGAAAATTATTTTATTATGTTTAACATATTTTAGTCTGATATTAAAATGGCTTTACAACAAATTTAGAATCTTGCATACACAGGGTTCGCACGGTCCTTAAAAAGTACTGAATTTTAAGTAGTCCTTAATTAAGGGCCCTTAATTTTAAATTATCCTTAAAAAGTGCTTAGCTTTTATTTATTTTTAGTATTGGAATTTGATTGAAATGCTAGGGTTCAGCAGATAAATGAATTTTTGTTCCGATCGCTTTCTGCAATCCTCGTTTCACTTCGCTTTTGTTTTACAACGCTTGATGTCTCCACCATACACGAACGCGCACATGGCCATTTAAATTCTGGATAGCCCAGCAAGCACGTGGGTCTTGTGAGTTTTAACGTATTATTTTGAACATGGGATTGTGCGTCTTTAACCCACTATGGATTATGAATGATGATTACAAATCATGGTTAGCATGTGCAAAAAACAAACACAAAGCCATGTGCCATGTTTGCAAAAAAGAAATCGACATTGGAAGAATGGGTGAATCAGCCTTAAAAGTTCATATGAAAGGTAAGTTGTATGAACTTTTTTTTTCTGGTGTATTTAGTTTTTATTTGGGACGATTATACTTTAGAAACGCCACCGGTTACCAGATTCATACAAGTGGTGAATCGGTTTAAAATTTTTGGATTCTATATCGGTGTCGGGGTTTCGGTTTTTAGTGTACAGAGTAGATTTTAGTGGTTCATTTAGCAAAAAATTCCATATTGTACATTAATTTATTCATGCAGCGATTAGTGTTGATTTGTTGAATCAGTTTCTTGACTTTTTAAAACAAAAGATAAATAAATAAATAAATAAAGCACTGTCTTTGTTTCAATAGTTTACCGACGGTTAAGATAAGGTAGTCGCCATCTAGTTTTCGTGATTTGATATATCGATTTGCTTTTTACAATGGAAAAGTGGATGGAAAATTCTTTTGCTTTTTACAAAAGAATTTCTGATGTTCCATTTTGGATTAATTATCTATTAAACACCTGTTTAGGTTAATGTATTTATTTGTTGCAATGAAAGAAAACGTAAAAACGCGCTTGTTTCGTTTGAAGCCCCCTCCTCACTTCGTACTTTCCCTGGCTCTATTACTGGATTGTCATCTGTTGATAATTATATGCAGTTTTTCATAATACACAGTTATGAATTTTTTAACTCTTATTTTGGGATTAAGTGCTCCAAGATCGATAAACAATGACAAACTTTAATCGAAAGTGTCGGCAACCAGATCAATATTATGGCGGCCACAGGCTTTTAAAGAGGTGGATAATTCTATCTTCTTATGAATTTAATCAGTAGAAGGGTTAATAAATGAATTCTAAACAGATGCATGATTTTAGGATTTCTTCTGTTTTAATCATGAGCGACGCTTTTTAAATAGTCTAATGATAGAATAAAATGACCTTACATTAGCATTTTTTATATTAAAATATGCAAGGTTTACTGCATAAATTTATGATTAAATTTGTGGTACATTCTTTTAATTTTAAGCTGCGAGTCTCGCAAATTCTTTGGAACCAGCTGTGTTTGTCACGAATTGTCTTGTAACGAAATGTCGGTATCCCTATTTGGGAGATATCTTTGGCTTCCCTGTTTTTCTATCCTAAATTCAGAAATCTTAACATAAAAACTCTTTTACAAAAGTTATAAAAAAACAGGCTCACTTGGTATTCCTAAAGTATAAACTTTCCTTTTATGTACCTAAATAAAGATCGATTATACTAGAATATTAAGGATCCATTCCAGTATTCACATATTACAGGAAAACCCTATACATGTACTATTTCTTCTTTTAAGGAGTAAAGCATACGGCCTTAATTGCAAGTCAGAAATCAACAGGAGGTGGCATTTCGTTTTTTTGCAAGAGAAATCCAGCTGTTACTGAATCTGTACATGGGATGCCTATGGAGGGTACATCTACAGGCTGTGCAACTACGTCAAATACAACAGTGGACAGCTTTACCGAGGAGGAGACTTTGGATTCCGAAATAATGTGGCGTTTGAAATGTGTTAAAAGTCATTACTCATAACTCCTGCCAGGGAAATGGAAATTTATTTTAAAAAATGTTTCCTGACAGTATAATTAATTTTAATTTTTCACTACATAAATTTGATGTTAATTTTTTTTCACTATTTCATTTTTTATGATTTTTCAAATTTTGTATATTCACTTTTAAATATTTGTAAACTCGACCTTCCACTTTTAAGCCAACAATGGCTTCTGGAAATGCCAGAGATTCTTTGTAATTTTCAGCAATTATGATAATAAATAATAAATTAATTCATTATTATTAATAATGAATTAATTTATTATTTGTCTACATTTTAAAGTATAAAAAATTGTTATAGTATATACCCCAAATAGCTCCAATATCCTGAATATTAATATATTTATTATTTACATTATTAATTATAATTATTATAATTATGATTTACCCTTCAATAACTAACAATATTCCTAAAAAACAAGAAAATATCGAAATTTTTAATATAAATTTTAAATGATAACTAATTTATTTTCTGTATTCGACCCTACATCATTTCTATTTAATATAAAATTAAATTGAATAAGATCATTATTATTCATATTTATTTAGTAATATAATCACCTAACTTTAAAACACTATTTGATACAAATTGGCCACTTAAGCTTCTTACAAACCATATAGATATAAAAAAATCAGCACACTCATTATTATTAAAAGATTTACCCCAAGAAATAATCAAACCCAGTCAAATACCAAACAAAACTCTTATGATAGTTGATAGTTTAAAAGCTGGACCCAAAATCAAAACATAAGGCAAAGGAAATAACAATCACATTATAAAACTACCACAAAAAACAGCTATGGTAGTTAACACTAAAATAGGCTTGAGTATTAATATAATCCCATCAGAAGATTGAACATCAGGCCTTCAATTAATATTTTTTCATAAAGAATAATACCCTAATCGAATAGAATAACAAGAAGTAAGGCCGACAGAAATTAGTAAAATTAAAAAAATAAAAAAATTTCTATAACCAAAAAAATACATTTCGGCAATTAAATCCTTAGAATAAAATCCAGCCAAGAAAGGAAATCCTAATAAAGCATACACTATATGATCACAAATATCCGGACACATGCACGTTTGCGCTCTAGCCACGATTTCATGGAAATCAATAGGGCGTTGCACATCCCTTTGCCCGAATCACAGCTTCCACCCTTCGGGGAAGACTTTCCACCAAATGTTGGTAGGTACTTTCCGGAATGTTCCTCCATTCCTCCCGAAGAGCGAGAATCAGTTCAGGTACAGAAGTTGGCCGATGTGATCTGGCCCGCAAGCGTCTTTCCAATTCATCCCACAGACTCTCTATAGGATTGAGGTCGGGACTTTGTGCCGGCCAACCCATTTCTTCGACCCCTGAGTCCGCAAACCACTGCTGTACACGCCTCGCTTTGTGGCACGGAGCATTGTCGTGTTGGTAGAGAAATGGCCCGTTTCCGAAAAATTGCCACAACGTTGGAAGTGCACAGTTGTCCAAAACATTCAGATAACGGTCGGAGTTCATGATTCCTTGCACAGGAACGAGCTGGCCCAGTCCGTACCATGAAAATGAGCCCCACACCATGACTCCTCCTCCTCCGAACTTGACTGTGGGCTCTGTGTACTCAGGTAAGAAGCGTTCTCCAGGTATGCGCCAAACCCAAACTCGTCCATCGGATTGCCAGAGTGTGTAGCGAGATTCGTCTGTCCACATTACACGTTTCCATTGGTCCATTGTCCAGTTTCTGTGGGCTTTGCACCACTCCAGACGTCGCTTGGCGTTGACCCTGCTGATGTGGGGCTTGTGGGCAGCAACACGGCCATGGAATCCCATCGTGTGCAGTTCCCGACGAATTGTCATGGTACTGGCATCATTTGCAGAGGCGTTTCGAAACTCTGTGGCAATTTTTTCCGCCGAGGACTTCCGGTTGCTGCGGGTGACACGACGAAGCACTCGACGGTCTCTGTCCGTTAGTTTCTTGGGTCTACCGGTTCGTTGTTGAACTGTTGTTGATCCCCGGGTCTTCCATTTCATAATGACATCGCCTACTGTTGACTTGGGTATCTGAAGAAGGCTGGAAATGTCACGCACTGGCTTGCCGCATAGGTGACATCCAACGATGGTTCCACGTTGGAACTCACTGAGCTCTGCCGAACGTGGGAAGCTATGTCCAAGCAAAGTTGTGTCTGAAGGTGTGGGAAGCTATTTAAATGATGTGCAAGTTATTATCATGTGACATTGGGCCAATCGATGATCTGTGAGGGGTGTCCGGATATTTTTGATCATATAGTGTAATTAGCCACTGAAAGTCTAGTTCTAACAACAGGTGAATAATTGATTAAACCACCCATTATACGAATATCTTGGTTATCTAATATAACATGAATAAAAGATCCAGCACATAAGAATAATAAAGCTTTAAATATCGCATGTGTTAAGAGATGAAAAAAAGCTAACTTTACAAAACCCACAGATAAAATAAACATCATTAATCTTAATTGACTTAAAGTAGATAAAGCAATAATTTTTTTCAAATCATATTCATAATTAGCCCCAATACCAGCTATAAATATAGTTAATAAAGATAATAAGCATAATATACTATATATATTGCTATAACCTGACTTAAAATCACCAAAACGAATCAATAAATAAACACCTGCAGTAACTGTTTTAAGCATAATTTTTTTTCAAATAAAATATATAATTGTATTCTGTAAACATACTTTTTTTTTTTTAATTCCACTTTTAAATCTGGAAAAATATTGCCATAAGAATTTAAGACACTATTTACCTACAAAGTTTTCCTAAATAAAGTATTATGTGAGATAAATTTTATTTTCTATACTGTGTAGTCGGCTAATTTTTAGAATTGCTCATAATTTTTTTTCATATGTAAATAAACACATGTGATCTAAAAAAATAATCCTTCTTTTAATTCTGTGATATATTCCGACCTCAAAGAATTAATTCATATGATATTTTTCAGGCATTACGTCAAAAAATGTTTAATTATAAAGCTAAAATAGGACTTAATAACACGCTCGTCATATCTGCTTTGTGTGCTAATCAGATCTCGTGTGTGACGTCATTAACTCTTGAATCGGGCCCGGTAAAGAAAAAAAAAAAAAGATCACGATGGCCCCGCCTTAGCCCCAACCATGTCGGTGTAAGGAGCGTCTCCGACGGCCAGCGTGACGATAGTAGGTGTGGGCAACATCTAGCCAAAGTCAATGTGGATGACTTAAGTAGTACGACAAAAAGGGCCAGCAGTTTTCCAGCGAAATAGAACGGCCGAGGGCAGCTTGTGGTGGCATTGCAAGCACGGGCCCGAGTTCTGTCATGTATATAAATCTAGTGCGCAGTGGAAATTTATGCTAGACCAAAAAGGACAACAGAGTATATCTTTTGACAAGATTTATTCAAACAAACAATATAGAAAAATAGTTACAATAAAAATTATGAATGAATGGATGGGCTGCGATATTACTGAACCGTAAGAAACACCTGCGACCGACTGACCGGTCTGCCCTGCGAAGCGAAATTAGCTTCGTTTACACACTAACAAATAAATGCATATCAGCAAATGAACATCACTAAATATTAGGACCTAATAGGGGCTTTAGATTTGATTAGGATCCTTGACCCTCAAATCTGACCCACGGTCCACCCTCGGGAAGAAAAACATCCCGGGTTCACAAAAACAAAATTTCTGTATGCTACTCTTAAAGTAAATAAACAATTTCAGCAACACACTCAAAAACGATAGCTGTAGCAGTTTGCTAGCCCAAAATTATGAGACTGCGACGAATCCACCCTTAGTGGAAAAATCGCAAACGCCGGAAACTGCAAAAGATAAAGGGGAACGCAGTATTAATCATTAATTAAGCCAAATGACCGCTCGCCCAAATAGCACAGAAATTAACGGTGCTCGTTACCCGAAAAAAAGACTACCTGTAAAATAACGCTCTGGCGTAAGAAGCCATACTTAATGACAGACGATATTCTTAATCTTTAAAAATACAGGCCGCTCGTTCGAGCATCGAGCACTACTAGTCTTACGCACTTACGCGCTAAAGAGAGAGCAATTTTATCAATGGAACGCAGGTGGTAGCGAGGTGCACAAGAAATATTTACTGACCTTATGTAGGGCTCTATGTGACCCAATCCGTGCATCCAAAAGGCTTCCTGTGCCCATGGAGTGATTCAAACGGCGGTTTCCTCTGTAATCAGCTGGGCATCCAAATCGACTAATAAGTGCAGGTAGGCCGCCTCCAATCCCGCGGCGACTACTAACGTCCTAGTAGCGCTGGCCGTCAAGAGTCCAGTCGTGGCTGGAGGAATACCTCGTGAGAGCGGTGAGGAACCAAGGGGCTCTCCGCTTTGTGCCAGGGCCGCTCGTGCCCTCGCAACCGGCTTCCCTGTCAACCTGTCCGTGTCCCTTCGCTGCTCTGCTCCCGTTCCGTCTTCGGACGACGTGACTAAACACATAGAAAGTTCGTGCAATTTATTACGCACCGGCGTCCTCGCTGCGGAAGGCGGCTGTGGAATTTCCTTGTCGAACATCACGTCAAGGAGTCCAACACCTTCTTTCTCTGCCTTCACACTCGCTTCCCTTCGGTCAAAACCTCGAGGAAACTTCTCTAAAAGGTGCGGAGTAAATTTTCCGTGCCCTCTTCCCACGGTTCCATGATCACTCTCCTCATGATTGCTCTCTTTCACCTTCGCGTCACTTTCTTCGCGCATTTTCCTGCGCCTCTTCCGTTTATACTGGCTATAACGCTCGCGCTTAGGTCTCTGCCTAGGACCCTGCTTAATCTCCTGCTCGAGCTCTCTAGGTGGCGCTACTATGCCCTGGCGACGCCGTTCTCTACGCCTCACCTCTGGTTGGTGACCACCGATGGCGCTAGTGTATACCCAAGCTTGCTCCCGGTCTGAGATGAACGAACCTTGGGCAAGTCATCAGTCGCCAAACTTGGTGACAAGTTCTAAACTGGAAAACATAAGACGGCGTTGGAAATAGTGTTGTGCCGATACCGATACAGGGCTGCTAGATGGTACTAAAATGCAACTATTTGCTACTTTTTTCAGCTCCTGGCGACTATGGCGACTTTTTTAAGCAAAAAGTGGCCCAAAAGCAACTATTTTCAGCAGTTTTCAAAAAAGGGGCGACTTTTTTTTATCACTAAGGCGACTTTTTCTTGAAAATTTCATGTTCACTTCGCCACTAAGGGGCATTATGCCCCGTTCACATTGGACCGGCAAGGCGGCAAAGCGCGAAGCGTCTTTTTCTTCCTCCCCCCTCCTGCCTCCTCTGCCGCCCGCGCGAGTTGTTTCCACTGGACCGGCACGAGAGAAACGGTAAGGAAAGAGAAATTATATAATGACGGCGTCGTTTCGATCTTAAGTTGTTGCAGTAAAACTTTGGACGAAGTTCACGGTTCATAGAAATTTGTAGTATCCGAAATTCGCTATATCTGAGACAATTTGGAATTTGTTATATCACTGTTGAGAGGCCAATTGGCACAGTTGAGAATTCCGAATTGTTTCGTTTATTTTTTTTTTTATATCGGAGTTCGTTATAAAGAAGTTCAACTGTGTTATATGTCGCTGAGAAAGCATAATTAAAACATAAAACAGAATATACAAATAAACTCTAGTTTTATTTATATTTGTTCAGTGTGCATATTTTCTCGTATTTATAAAAAGTCTTCAAGATTATTTTTAAATTTGATTGTCGCCAACATCGATCGGCATTATTTTCAATCGAAGCGATCGAAAACCAAACTCGTGATCACGTTTCTGTTCTAAAACTTGCTAATTTCCAACTGAGTTATTTAATTAAAATTTAACCAAACGTATCTATTTAACGATGTAAAAAGCTGAAGGACAATAGCAATTTATAATTCCACATTTACAAAATAAAGTGCATTCTCTTTATTCTATTTCACTATAAAATTGTGACCGCCATCATTCTTTTGATCACGTGCTCCAGTAGTCGAACGTGATTGGAGGAGCCTGCAACCGGCAAAAGTTGAACAAATTTCAACTTTGCCGCCTGGCTTATTTGCCGGCCGCAGCACTTGACTTGACCTATTTCTAGTTGGCCTTAGACATAGTGCGTCAACGGTTACCGCTTTGCCGCCTTAATGTGAACCAAGCATAAATACATACAGTTACTTAATGTTCAAAGGTCGCGAGAGGTTACTGCAAAAAATGTGATTATGCCCTCTATTTCTACAGAACCCACTGATCCAGTAGTTACAAAAATGCAGTTATTCAGCTGACGAGAAGCTGCTTCCAAAGCTGAACTGATTTGGGCTTTAAAATCAGTGCAATGTAATATGGCGGCAAGCACAGTAAAGACTTACATGATGTGTTTTCTGCTATGTTTGAAGGCATTCCTGGTGAATTTCACCTTGGCAGAACCAAATTAACTTATTTAATAACGGAAGCTTTAGGACCATACTTCAGAGAAAAACTTCTTATGGATGCAAGGAAATCTTATTTTACGTTACTGTACGATGAAACGATAAACAATGCAGATAGAAAAGAACTGCAATTTATGATCAGATTTTGGTCTGAAGAAGAAAGGCAAGTTGTTTGCAAACATTTGCAAACAGTTTTCCTGGGACATGCCACAGCAAAGGATAGTGTTCTGAATACTGCTAATTTGTCCCAAAGCAAATTGTTGATGCTTAGCTCTGACGGACCAGACGAAAATAAAAAAGTGTGGAATTTAGTTAATAATACACTTGTTGAAGAAGGAAGAAAAGGGCTGTTGGATGTTGGAACATGCAATCTTCACACTGTCAATAATGCCTTCTTGAAAGGTTTAGAAGAGTTTGGTGATGCAGCATGTGAATTAGCAATCGATGTTTATCATTTTTTTTAAAAAAGTTACCCTCACGACAGGATGATTTTCGGTGCATTCAAAAGAAAAAAAATGTTCCAGGGCATCGTTTTCTGAAACATGTTTCTAGTAGGTGGCTGACTGTAGGACCAGCTTGTGAACGACTCCTTGAGCAATGGCCTGCACTGGAAGAATATTTCCTAGTGTTTATTCCTGCGAATGAAAAGAGATTGATGCAAACGGAGAAGTATAAGCATATTATTCGATACCTAAAATACATTGATATTGAAGTTGAAATAAACTTTGTTATTGAAAGTTCTGAACTTTTCAGTGGTTTTCTTCAGTTCTTTCAGCGCTCAGAACCGTTGGTTCATATAGCGAACTGAACACAATTTTGCAAAAAATAACTGGCCGCATATGCAAGCCTGACGTGGATGCAAATCAAATGATACTGCTAGAGCATCTTTTAAAACCATCTGAAGTTGATTGTGGAGAAAAGACCGTGATTTCTCTTCGTAAGTTGAGTGATAAAGACAGATTAAGTGCCATGTATAAAATACAAAGACATTACATGGCATCTCATAACTATGTAATAAATAAGGTACTTTCGAAAGAAAACATAATATCATATTGTGAATGTCTTCAACCTAAAGAAATATCGCAACGAAAGAGTTTAAAATTTATCGGTGAACTTGCTAAAGCTCTCTCCTTTATTGGCATAACGGATATGGATGTCAAGGATGAATGGAGATTGTTGCAATCTGAATATAGCATTCCCAGTACAGAAGGAATCAGAATAGATCACTTTTGGAGAGACATTTTGTGTCAAAAAACTGCTTTGGGACAACTAAAATACCCTTCGCTTGAAAAATTAGTGAAAGCTGCTTTGTGTTTGTCACATGGAAATGTTGATGTGGAGAGAGGCTTCTCCATATCAAGAAGAGTTCTAGCAGATGATAAGTACAGTATGTCCTTAAGAGTATTAAATGAAAGGTTAATAATTAAAGATTATTTAACAAGATTCAAAAATGTTGCAGAGGTTCCAATTACAAAAGAACTTCTCAATTTGGCACACAGTGCTTATAAATCATACAACAGTTATCTTGAAGAACAGAAAAAGTTAAAAGAAAAGACTTTGAAAGAGGAACAAGAAAAGCAGGAAAATATGGAGAAAGAAAGATTGAGACAGGAAGAAATTAAAAATAAAAAGCAGTCGATTGAAACACTGGAAAACAAAGTTAAACTTTTAGCCCAGGAGAAAAAAGATGCACAGGAGTCTGCTGATTCATTAATGAAAGAGGCAAACAGCAGACTTAAGCAAGCTATTGGTAAAGGTGATTTACATTCCATTAGAATTGCTCAAGGTATGTTGGAAGGTGCTGAAAAGCTGCGACTAAGGGAGAGGGAACATGAAAATAAACAGAATGAACTTAATAAACTTGTGAGCAAGCGAAAATCGAACTTAATTCATTCCTTTCTTATCAAAAAACAAAAATCATAATTTTCTTCCTACTTCTGTTCCTGCTCAACGTGCTGAAGTGAAATTTAACTGTGTTCATTTTGTGTAGTTCGTGTAAGTGGAAATCCTTTAATTGGTTGGTTGGTTGGTTGAAATTTTAGGGCGTCGTCTGCTATGGCCATTTTGCGCCCGACAGAAAGTTTAAAAACCCAAAAGTTTAAAGAATCAGATGAAAAAAAAATAAAAATCATAAAAATGTGAATGACAAAGATGGAAAGACAATATAAATTATGACTATGAGATTTTAAAATCACTAATGAATTTAAAAACTGACATTTTCCCCCAGGGTTCTCCCGTAATAAGAAATGGGGCTGTGTAAATCATTAGTGTGTAAATGGCACTAACTGACTATAAAATAGATGATTAAAATCTATTTTCTTATGAGATGTCCCCTAATAAAAACTGATGAATATGAT
>JAHWFO010002407.1:93798-120909 GCA_023313115.1 Rhysida immarginata
CATTAATATGACCACGTGCTAGTATCCGGAATATCCACCTTTGGCGGCAAGCACAGCAGCTAGTCGACGTGGCAGAGAGTCAATAAGTCCTCGGAAGGGTTAGTAAGTAGGATTAGTGTATATATATATTAGTGTATGTATATATATTAGTGCCTAATTACTGTGCTGTGCTAGACAAGTCATAAGCGGTACAACTGGTACTGTGAATCATAAATGGTACAACTGGTACCTTAGACCAGTCTTAAACGGTACAACTGGTGCCTTAGACTAGGCGCTTGTCTTAAACGGTAGACATCCTTATGAGAATGATACAACTGGGTTATTGTTATTATGTATTGCATCTATGAATGAATCAAAGTTTATACAATTGTTTAAGCATTCTTTTCATAGAAGATGGTTACGAATTGATGAAGATTGTTTCCAGGAACTACTGGAAATATTTAGCCCACGCATCATAAAACAGAAAATAATGCTATTTCTCCGTCTGAAAGGATTGGCCTCGGTGGCTCAGCGGTTGCGTGATCGCCTCTGATGCCCGAGTACGCGGGTTCGATCCCGGCCGAGAACGACGAGGATTTTTCAGGGGGAAATCCTGAGATCACGCACTTCCTTCGGAAGGGAAGTAAAGTCGTTGGTCCCGTGTAGTCGTTTGCCGGTTGCACGTTAAAGAACCCTTGCGAGGCAAAATTTGCGGCCCCTATAACGCCGTCCTGAAATGACCATAGCAGTTGAAAAGGACGTTAATACCAAACAAACCAAACCAACCGTCTGAAAGGCTTACAATAACATTGAGATATTTGGCGACAGGTCAAACATTTTGGGATTTATCGATGCATTTCCGCATATCCGAGAGGGCCTTGTCGTACATAGTGACCTGTGAAGCTCTATATGACTCTCTTTAATCTAGTTATTTTAAATTGCCAACTACACCCCACCAATGGCAGCAGATTGCTAAGGGTTTCCACGATCGATGGAGTTTGCCACATGTTATAGGAGCAATTGATGAGAAACGTATTGTAACCCGGAAGCCAATAAATGGTGGATCTCACTTCCAGAATTACAAGGGGACCAATTCTGTTGTTCTTATGGCAGTGATGGATGCAGATTATTACTTCCGATATGATGACGTGGGAACCCAAGGTAGAATCAGTGATGGTGGAGTTTAAAATAAGTGCAATTTGAAAGATATGCTGGATTTAGGAAAGTTGGAGCTTCCACCATCAGCAGCATTGCCTGGACAGTCAGAGGAAATACCTTACGTTTTTATTTGCGTTTGGGTTGAGGACTTATCTGATGAAACCTTTTAATGGTACAGATCTGTCTTTAGAAAAAAGGATCTACAATTACAGGTAAAATAACTATAGACTGCAAGAAGATTTCAAAAATTTCAGCTATTACAAACTTTTTTTAAACTCTTTTTTAAGGTTTTCGAGAGGACGCCAAGCTGTGGAGAGTGCGTTCGGCATTTTTGCAAACAAATTTCGCCTTTTTCTGAACCCAATCCTGTTGCAGCCAGAAAAAGTACCCAAATTGGTTCTTGGAGGTTGTGCTCTCCACAATTATCTCCGAAGCCATACCTCTTCTTGGCAAGCCAATGTGGTGGACATGGAAGACCACGAGCGGGGAGTGGTCTTATCTGGATCATGGAGATCAGAAATTCCAATGAATACTGGCACACCACTTCATGTCCCACCACTTCAGACATCATATAGCAACCAGTGCTCATCCGATGCAAAGAAAATCAGGGAAAAATTTCCGGATTATTTTTCATCTGCTGAAGGCAGCGTACATTGGCAGTATCGCTGTATCCAACATGAATACTGAAGAGACCCAAGATACAAACCCAACGGCCCTTTTCAGGGCAATCAAATTATGGAGAAAGAGATTAATCATTATCGTACTTAACATTACAATTTTTAAATGAAATATTTAAAAAAATGTGCATACAACAAATTAGGTAAAAATTGCATCGCTAGATAAAAATTTTAAAAAATCAAAAGAAATACTATCAATTGATGAGTATAATAGGCGATGGCAGTTTTGGTTTTTCACCCTTATCAAGCCTTTAATATACGATACAGTTGAGGTATATGAATGATAACTAAATTTAAAAGATACATTTGCTTCTCAACTTTAGTGTAATCTTTTTAAATAAGGAAACTAAATAATAATGAAAGTGGAATTTGGGTGAAACAATTTTTTTATAATAAACTTTTTTTGGTAATATTAACTGATAGAAACAATAATTTGAAAACATCAGGACTACAAAATTCAAGATATCAATCTGTAACTATTTTGTTTGAAATCAGTTATGTGTTGAAATCACTGATTGTTTCTTGGGTTATTGTAATAGTTTTTTAGGAGACTCCTTTGTGAAATTAACAGTTCATGGCTTATCGGTGTGAGTCAGTCATGATGCAATATTGCTCGATGGAAGAATGTATCACTTGTGCTATATATTTGTATATGATTTATTTGCACATACATTCAACTGGTTGTGTATGGTGGCTTGAGGCTCTCTGTGAAGATCGCAGCTTGAATGCAGGTGGAGTTTCAAGCCACCATACACAACCGCTGAGAAGATGGAAAACTCGTTTGGCAAATGAAAAGAAAAAAAACGAATTGTCTATGAGGAACGCACAGACGACTCCATCCTCTGATCTGCACCCATCTGTGTATATGTGAAAACTATCTGGAAGGGTTTCTAAAAATTCCTTAAAAAGTTCTCCGATTTCGGATTCTATAAAATTCGGTTTCTTTCCACCGAACAAATTATATTTAATAACTGGTTGGGGAAGGATCCACGGAGGAACATTTCTGACTTCTCGGCTATGCATGGCTAGATATGAGAGGTTCACTTAAAATGAAACAAATGGTGTACAAAATGGCTGTAAGGTCTGGCATCTTAGTAGTCTGTTATTTTACTATCTCACTATTTTTTTGATTATCCCAATAATACTTCACTACCAGCATGCACAGCAAAGCAGTTATATATCACGAGAAGTGAAACTCATAAAAAAAAAGAATTGAAGTTAAACATTTAAAATTCAAATGACTTAAGCTATCTATATATTTAAGTTACAAAGATTGATTCTTTTGACAGTTCGTTGGTGAAAACTACTGCATCTATAACTTCATTTCAGGGTTAAATGAAAGGTCTTGGTCTGTAAATTTGTCAACTTCAATTTTTGTGTACATAATTACTATAAATTAGCGCTTATTTACAAATCAAAATTGATTTATGCTTATGTGTATTGATAGGATAGAACAATGACGTATATTAAAGATAGACTCCGAAGCAATTGTTGTTGCTTGAAGCAAATTGGGAAGCTCCAATTTTTCGATCATGGTTTCAATTTCAATTTCAATTTCGTTTCGATCGTCTTTCAGTTATGTATTTTCATTTTAGTTATGTATTTTTGATTCATGCTTGTGGAAAATGATTCGTGATCCTTTTGCGTGTCTGTTTGTACAGTTGTACCAACACCTCCTAGAAAGAAAGCCTCGCAACTGAAAGTCATACATTGTTACATCATCATAAGTCGACCAAATTTAAAGCTTATCATTGGTAGAAATGCGGTTAACAAATGCGTTTCAGTAGTTTGGCTTTCTTTCTAGGAGGTGTTGGTTGTACGCAGAACAGCTTTGAGGAATGGTTTTGAATTAATCATTCCTCGGACCCAAAATCTCCTAAAACAAAGGAGCCAGATAGCTAATTTCTCCAAGGCTCACTCCTGTCCAGAACTGCCATTGCTCAATTTGCTTCACTTTTTGCCGCTGCTAACAATAGGATTCGGAATCTATCTTTAATATACATCATTGGCATAAAAACCGAGGCTAACGAGAAAGATAAGCTCCAGCACTGAAAAGTCACCTGAACAAGATAGGTCTATTAACAATGTAACTTTCATTGTTTCCATCTTGTATTTTAACAATCAGTGTTTTTTCCATTGTTGGAAACAATGAAGGTTGGATTGTTGCTAGACCTATTTTGTTTCAGTGCCGGAGCCTCGGATAGAAACTGAAACACTTTTGCATTGTTGTTGCACGTTTAAGCATTGTTCGCGTCGGGTTGAAGCACACGCAAGAACTAAAAAGTCTTCTGACCATTGTCTTCTCACCAACCTCTATATATTTAAGTTACAAGGGTGATTCTTTCGACAGTTGTTGATGAAAACTACTGCATCTATGAACTTCATTTTGGTCTTAAATGAAAGGTCTTGGTTTGTAGATTTGTCAAATTTAGTTTTTGTGTCCACAATTACAATTAATTAGCGGTAATCTACAATTCAAAATTGATTTATGCGCATGTGTATTGACAGGATAAAAACTGAAAAACTTTTGCATTGTTGTTGCACGTTTAGGCATTGTTGGCGTCGGATTGGTTGTTTGATTGAAATTTTAGGGCGTCCGCTGCTATGGCCATTTTGCGCCCGACAAAAAAGTTAAAAAAACCCACAGTTTATGGGCCAAAAGTTTAAAAAACTCAGATGAAAAAAAATTTCATAAAAACGTGAGTTACAAAGATGCAAAAGCAATAAAAAATATGACTATGAGAATTTTAAAATCACTAATAATTTTAAAACCAAACATTTTTTTCCCAAGGTTTTCTCCGTGATAAGAAATGAGATGAATATTGTAAGGCAATGACAAATTAATAGCGTGTAAACGGCACTAAATAAAACATATACTTAATGGTCAGATATATACAATGCAAACGCATTAAAAAGATGACGATATGAATTTAAAAACATGAATAATTTTTAAAAACAGAAACACTTTTTTAAAAATCATAGGGTTGTTCCCCAACAATAAATCTAGTGAATAATTCAGCCCTAATGAACGCCGTAAATTTGTCTGTAAAGGGCACTGAATAAGAATATGCTTAATAGTCAGCATTTCTCCACAGCAACACGATGGGGCTGGTTCTTTTTTTAATAAATGAACATGAGTAAGACAGCTGTGACCAATCCTTAGCCGAGTTAAGACAACATTTTCTCGCCTGATTTTTCATGGTGTCCTTGCCATGGGGAAATGGCACGCTTTATCTCAAATAGTTTATTTGCTGCGTTGAGAGCCAAGACTCCTGCCACCAAGATACAAGTTTTTTGTAGATCACCGGGATCAGATGCTCGGGAACTGATAATAATTCAGAGACTGGTAAATATATAACATCTTTTGCTGCCATATCAATCCGTTCATTTTGCGTATACCCAAGTGGCTAAGGATCCACACAAAATAAATTCTATTATTTTGGGCTTCCAGAAAATAAAGATATTCCTGTATTCTTTGCACAAAAGGTTTGTCAGAATTTATTGATTCCAGTAATTGCAAAGCGCTCATAGAATCAGCGAACATTAACATCCGGATAATAAAAAGAATACTCCAGGGCTCTGGAAATAGCTACCAATTCCGCTGAGAAGATGGGAAACTCATTCGGCAATCGATAAGAAAAAACGGAGTGGTTTATAAGGAATGCACAGCCAACACCCTCTTCTGATCTGGACCCGTCTGTGTAAATATGCATACCATCGAGAGTTTCTAAAAAAATCATTAAAAAGCACCTTGATTTTTGCTTCCATAAAATTCGCTTTTTTCCAGCGAACAATCTATAACTGATAACTGGTTGAGGAAGAATCCACTGAGAAACCTCTCTGATTTTTCGGGGATGCATGGCTGGGAATGAGAGGCTCATATTCTCCAATAAATTTTTGAATAAGTTGTTGTTACTTCTAGCCGAGGGACGAGGAGAAGTCCCAAATTTATCAAAGAGACATGCAAAAGCTGGGTGCATACTATCGCCATGCACACGCAGAGCATATTTAAGGAGGAGTTTGGCTCTTCTAAACCATAACGGTGGTTCAAAAGCATCGATGTAAAGACTCTCTACAGGACTTGTACGAAAGGTTCCTGTAGCAATTCTTACGCCAAGATTGTGGACCGGATCCAGCATCTTCAACGCACTCTTAGAGGCTGATGCATAAACAATGCTTCGATAGTCTAATTTGGATCTAACTATGGAGCCGTATAGAAATAATAGCATTTTCCTGTCAGCGCCCCATTTGGTAGCGGAAATGGAACGCAACACATTCATAGCTTGTAAACATCTCGATTTTAAATTACGAAGATGTGGTAGCCATGATAGTCTTTTATTAAAAGTTAAACCCAGGAATTTATGGGAATCCACCACTGAAATAGTGTTTTCGTAAAGTGTAAGGTTCGGGTCAGGATTTAGACCTCTCAAAAAACAGAAGTGAACGGCCCTTGTTTTCTGAAATGAGAATGTAAAGCCAACATCGTTACTCCACAAAACAATTTTATTGATGGCTAATTATAGTTGCCGTTCAATAGAGCACACTGAGGACCCTCAACAGTAAATGGCAATGCCGTCCGCATACAAGGAATTATTAACAATATGAGGGAGGTGTAAATAAGCCTCGTTGATAGCAATGAGGAAGAGGAAAGAACTCAGTACACTTCCCTGTGGCACACCATTCTCCTGTGTAAAAAGCTCTGAAACCGTTGAGCCTACACGCACACGGAAGGTTATATTCTTCATAAAATTGCATAGAAAAGAGGGGAGTGGTCCTAAAAGGCCGTATTTCCGCATAAGTTTTGTTATTTCATACCTCCAAGTTGTGTCGTAGGCTTTTTCCAGGTCGAAGAAAACCCCTACTAGGTGTTGTCTATTTCTCTGTGCTAGATGAATCTCATGCTCTAACCGGAGAAGGTGGTCAGTAGTCGAACGGGATTTTCGAAAAAAGCACTGAAACCTGGAAATCAGGTGATTCTTTTCTAGGCACCACATAAATCTGACAGAGACCATCCTTTCCAAGAATTTGCACAGACAACTAATTAATGCAATTGGACGATAATTTAAAGGGCATGTGTGGTCTTTATTTGATTTAGAAATAGCAATTACGATTGCCTCTCTCCATAGATTTGGAACCTCACCCTGGAACCAGATGTAATTATACAATGAGAGGAGGTACGCATAAGCTTCGTGCATAATATGTTGCAGGAAAACATATAAAATCCCATCTGGGCCTGGGGCAGAAGCCCTAGAACAACGAAGGGCATATTGCAGTTCCTGCAAAGAAAACGGAAGATTATATTCTTCAGTGTTTCCGGATCGAAAACTTATAATATGCAATTCCTCGATGCATTTTCATCTTTGAAAGGATGCAGGATAATTTTTTGTTTGAGAAACTTCAGCAAATATTCTTCCGAGAATTTTCGCTACCTCTTTTGGGTGATAGTACATATGATCATTATGCATGATAGAAGGGAGTTTGTCCGGGATTCGTTTCCTATTTATTTTCCTAATCATATTCCAAATAACCTGAAGAGGTGTGTTCTTATTATTGGAGGAAATATAATCCCTTCCAGCAGAGTTTCTTATTAGTGGTAATGATTAATTTACAATTGGCCCTTATTTTCTTGTAGATAATGAAGTTCTCAATAGTAGGTTGTGCAGAAAAAATACGGAGAGCTCTCTTACGTTCTCGAACCGCCAAAGCACATTCCTCGTTCCACCATGGTACCGCAATTTTCATGCCAAAAGGTTTACCTTTGGGAATGGATTGTTCTGCCGCATATAGGATGTGGGCGGTGAAATCCTATACCGCCTCATCAACAGATGAAAAATACGAGTTATTCTCGAACTGTAGGTGAGATTGAAAGGCCTGTCAATCCGCCTTATCCAATTTCCAACGTGGTAAAGAGTTGGAAAAAGAAGGAGCGAAGGCAGATCAGGGAAATACAAATCAGAAAGTGATCACTACCATGTAAATCAGAGAATACGCTCCAAGTCAAATTAGGTACAAAAAATGAAGAGGATATAGATAGATCAATGCATGAAAAAGAGCCATTGGCTGAATGGAGGAACGTTGGCGAGCCATCATTTAAAACATTAATATTGATGGAATTCAGCAGTTTCTCTGTCATATATCCTCTTTCCGATAGATTTGTAGACTCCCAGATGGGTTTGTGACCATTAAAATCGCCCAAAATTAAATAAGGCCGAGGGAGTTCACTTAATAAAGTTGAAATTGATATTTCATTCACATATTGGTCAGGAGGCAAATAAAGTGAACATACAGTTAGAGGGGAATCATCTTTAAATAAGACACTTAACTGCAACTGCCTGTAGGTTAGTACTTAAATTAATGGTAGTAAAAGGTAGTGATCTCTGAACGAAGATAGCAACCCCACCACAGGCTTTATTTCCTGCCGTATAATCCTGCCTAATCACATTAAACCCTTAAGGGTAGGAGACTGGGATGGCAACAGTGACGTTTCTTGCAAAGCCAATAAAGAGAATTGGAATTTATTAACTAATAGCTTTAAATCTTCTAAACGACAGAAAAAAACTTTAAGGTTCCATTGTAATAGGGCCATGATAGGTAATTTAAGAAGTAGGTCTAACCTCCCTGAAAAACTCCATCACCTCAATAGAAGACACCTGGAGGTTTAAAGAAAATTCCGAGTTTCCCCCCAAAACTGGGGAATTTGGTGTTGTGTCCACTACACGTTTTTTAGATATATCAGATGAAGGGGATACCTCTGACGAGCGTTTCTTACCATCTTCCTTGTCTGTTATCTTTGGAGGGGTTCTTAGAGGCGTACCCGAATTCTTATTCTGTCTATTACTAGTAGATGGTTCTGTATTAAGGGAGGTTCCACAAGCAAAATCTTCAATGCTCAACTCAGTCATAGTCCCAACAGATTTAACAGAGGTACGATGTTTGACCACAGAAGCATAGTTACGAGCTTCGTTCAACTCAACTTGCCTACGTGCATCCGGAAAAGACAAACCCCCAAGGACGCGAACCTCTTAGATCTTATTTTCTTTCTGCCACCTAGTACAGTCTCTTGAAAGGGCAGAGTGGGGTCCCTTACAACTGCAACACCGGGAGTGATTTGGACAAGATTCCATCTCATGTCTAGGTAATCCGCACTTACAACACACCGCATTAAAATGGCAGTTAATTATTTGTGTCCAAACTTCTGACACTGAGAGCATCGCAACGGGATGGGAATAAAAGGTCTCACGACATATAAGGTCTCAGGCAAAACTGATCCCTCAAATGTAACAATAAAAGAGTTGGTAGGATGAGGAACACCATTCCGTCTTGGAGCAATCCGGCAAATGTCCTCAACAAATTGTTCCTCCAATTCGGCAAGGATTTCCTCATTCACCATTCCTTCCAGGTCTTGACACGTGACTACGCCCTTCTTATAGTTTAAGGTTGCATGGAGAAACACGGAAACGAGTTACTTTCTACGATTCCCACGCATTAAGCGGAACTACCAACTAAAAAGTATATCAAATTCTGGCAACAAACTTTGGTCCGCGATCTTCGCTTTGCACCCAACATCTCCACCTTTAAAAGCCTCATTAAGAGATACTACACATCCCCAACCCGCTGTTACCCTATTCTCCCCCATCCTCACCGTCATAATTTATTACCAATACTCTAATATTCTTTCTTTCTATTTCATTCTGCCTTTATTCTCCATTCTGATAAATTTAAATTGTACTCGTATTCGTTTAATGATAACTCCAAAAATTTTATCCTTTGTTACTAATTATATGTTTTATCAATTACATAAAAATTACAATTTATAATATATTATTTTGTACTGTTACAATTTGTCTGCATCTCCTGGGGACCAAACTCGTCGGCTCGTTTGGCCATACTGGCCCCGGGCTGATGCTATTGTATTTACTTACCAAATAAATAAATAAAAACTACCAAACTACCAAAAAATAAATCAAAGATGGCTGCTATGGAAGAAATCATCCTCTGTTCAGCACTTTTCTACGTTTTGGACTCGGACTCGAGTTTATATCCTTCTTTCGACTCCGACTCAGATTTGGAATTAAATTTTAATGTAAAGAAAAGAAAGCAACTGAGAATGAAAAGATATTATGTCCCTTATTACTCACTGGAGGATTTCAGAAAACATTCTCGATTGTAGAGGGCATCGATGGAGTTCTTGTTAAGAAAGGTAAAGTTTACAATTATTTCAGAAATTTAATTTTTTCCGTGTAAATTAAACCCATTATCAAGAAATGTACTTTATTTAAGTGCTGTATGTAGAGTTCAATAACAATAAGTAATTAGTAAGCTAATGTCACGCTTATTGTTATACGTTTCATTTTGTTAAACATTAAATTAAAACATTTTCACTTATTCAGTATTAATTCCTAAATTACAAATCAGGATATAGGAAGGCCAACAGTTTCAGGCCAGAAGTAGTTACTCATGACATTATGTATTGTGTTAAGTAAAGAATGTTACTGGTACTTCTATTTGCCTTTTATCTTAACAAACTGTCTTTGGCTTTTTTTAATTAATTATTTTTATAAAATTTGAACATTGAAAAGGCAGATCGTTTTGATGCACCACTACAGACAGTGTGGAATGCAACAATCAAGGTTTTGCAAGCTGTAGCCAAATAGGCACCAGAATACATATCATGGTCACAGAATGAAAGCATAGCAGAAACAGTTGATGGCTTTAAAAATGTTGCCAATTTTCCTGGAATCATCGGTGCAATAGATGGTTCATACATTCCCATGAAAGCACCTGTGCAGCATTCTGCTTCGTATATTAAGCGGCAGGGGTTTCATGCCCTTCACCTAACACCCTCTCTACTACAGGCCACAGCCGTGAAATCCAAGCCGTGACGCCGGAGCCCGAGGTCATGTCATCGCCAGCGACAGCGCCACCAATGCATCGCCGCTCCACATCGCTATTATATATCAACCTCGCGGTGGCCGTTCTTCTTTTTTCCACTGCTTTTTACCCACGTGCTTTTAAATTTTTGACATCACTTTGTGTTGCTATTTCATATGTTTCAGTACAACTCTGGGATTCACGTCTGGCTGGTCTTTAAAGGTAAGATTCATGTTGTATCGTTTGACTTTAAAGTTCAACTGCCTCAGACACATTTTTATTATAGTTTGCGTTGATTATTTTAGTTTGGTGTTTCAAAAATGCCTACTCAAATGTAAGGGAAATTATCCAACTGGCCCAAAGTGAGCGTTTTTAAGTTTCCAAATGATGAGAATTTAAAACGAAAATGGCTTTCGGCTATCAAACGAGAAAACTTCGTACCTAATAAAAATAGCAAAGTAAGTATTATAAATACTGATATCATGTGTACGCTAACTATCAATGTAACATACATACTATTTACCGCATTTGAAGAAATATATTTTAAAAATTCAATTTAATACTTTCATATTGGAAGGAAATTATTTTTCTTTTATTTTCAATTAATTTTCAAAATTTTTATGAATGAGATAATTAGATGTATACTAAATTCATTATGATTTTTTATTTTTCCTCAACGTTTTAATGTTATTTTTAAAATTGGGTAACTTAGATTTATTCCTTGTGTAACATAGTATGTGCTGCTGACAGTCTTCACTAAATAGCACATGATAGCAGAGCTCATGATCTCCATGTCTGACGTCATTGATTCGTGCTTTGGCCTGTAGTAGAGGGGTGTTGCCACAAGTAAGTTTAAAGGATTACTGTCACAAGCTTTGGAGGGGGGAAGGCTAGCTTCCATCCAAACACCAGTTCTTAAAAGGCGGCGCAGGAGAAAGAAAACTTCTCAGTGTCAATACTGAAAAGAGCCAAGAGCAGACGACAGTAACTGACATAAGTCCTAGAGAGAAAGCGTCAATTACTAATGAATGAGAGGAAGTAAAAAGAAAAAAAATGTAATGAGGCGCAGAAATGCAAGAGCGAACGAATAAGAAAAGTCTCTCTTCGGAATTCAGCGCGAAAAAGCGTACCCTGTGTTCGTTGGGTGTTCATTGGTCGTAGGAAAAGAGGGGGCATGTAGTAAACCAATCAGAGCGCAGCTAGGTCGATTGCGTAGAGATGGAAAAAAAGATGAAGAGACAGAAGGAGAGAGATTGGAAGAACGAACGAGACAGGTGGACGTAGAATGTGCTCCTTCGTTAACCGTACTTTCCAGGAAGTTCGAGTTGCGAGCAGCTTCAAAGCGACCACATTCACTCCAGTTAAGGAGAAATTTTCATGCTCAAATCGTGTAGGCGTCAATACAGCCTGACAGTGGCGTGGTTTGCGGGAACCACGAAGTAGGCTCTTCGCTAGTTCCACAAAGGGAAGGGAGGCAAGGAGCGAGCCAGATTTTGCCGTTCGCCAAATAATATTTGCGACCACTCCTTTGTAATGAAGGAAGAGAGCGATTATTCTTCCGTGAGTAGAGTGGAAAACTCGCCAACATTTGTCCTACGAGGATTAGAAGCAAGTCGTAATGAGGAAATAAATCAGTGCATAAAAACAATTTGGCCAGCGTCGCAGAAATCAACGGACATAAGCGAATCCCCTCAGCATATAGAGGCGTACAGGATTCCATAGCGCCGTGAAAAGAAAGCCCTTATCCATTCCTTGACTGTAAAGATTTCTAATTGCGAACAATATTTTGGTCAAGTGGCTAGCGATAGCCGTAAGAATTCACTCTGCCAAAGTATCGTATGCGCTCGGCTTACCCGTGGGCATTATATAGCGCGCTGCGAGGTTAAGTCCCTTCCAAGTAATAGTAAGGAATTGTAGAATTTAACATTAAGTTAAGTGGATATTCATTTTCTAAGTATAATGCTAATCTGAGGTTTTTGTCATTGATAGGCTTACAACGAGCCACGTTCCGGTAATCCTTCCACAGAAAAAGATTACACGACACTCCGTGCCGAAGATCAATTTTAGTATTTAAAACATTTAATAGGTGTATATTTCATTTTAGCATAAAAGTGTGTACGTTAAACACTGATAAGCTATCAATTTTGAAATATTTAAATTATGCTTTGGAGCTTGCTGAGTTCGGTCGCTAACCTTTTGTATCATATGAAGTTTTCAATTAAAATTAAGTTACACTTTGAATGCCGACCTCTGCCAAATTTATTTAGTCCCTCACTCATTAAAAACACATTAGTTACTCTAAAAATCTTTTAGTAACCATGATTTAAATTTTTTAAAATTCTGTGACATATCTGTATAGATGAAAACAAAGTGATCGTCCTCTGTGCATTATCTTTTGATCTTTAGGGGAATGTTCACCTACTGCTATTCAGGATACGCAGGCTCTGTGCCTGATGCAAGAGTTCTTTGACTCAGTGATCTACATCAATTAATTTCAGCAGATCTAACAAAACTTTTTCCAGGAAATACTCATTTACTTGGAGACTCAGCTTACCCTCTAAATACCTTTTTACGATAATGGGCATCTTACAGAAGCTCAAAGGAGCTATAAGTTTAAGCTGCAAAGTCTCGAAATGTTATTGAGAGAGCTTTTGGTCGTTTGAAGGGACGTTTCCGCAGATTTCAAAATATTGACATGAAGAGAACGGATCTGATCCCGATTCTTATAACAGCATGTTATGTGCTTCACAATGTTTTTGATTTGCAAAAAGATATAGACGTAGAAACACATGAAGACAACCTATTGCTTTCTTCCACAGAAGAAGAATCTTCTGTGGTAGAAGATGTTGCTGCTGGTCAGACCAAAAAGAATTATACTGCCCGTTCTTCCTAAATGTTTTTGTTACTTATACTATTTATAATCTAATTTTATGTAACGCAGCCTATCTACTGTGTAAACTATACTTTTATATATGTAGAATGAAGAGGGGAGTCAGTTTTAAATTTCTGTGATGAATGCAAATTGCAACTTTGCACAGGATAAACTGTCTGTAAACAGGCTATAATATAACTAATTTATTTTTCATCTCCATTTGAAAATACGATTGAAACATTAACCTTTTATTTGCCAATGTCCCCTTTTCGGAACATAGGTTAAAAATTTTTTTTTTGTTTACTCTATTTTCTCTTTCAATTGCAAAAACTTTTTGATCATTTATCAAATTATATTACTAATTTATATAATTTTTTGAACTCTCAAAATGTAATATTAGCTTCAGAATAAATTTTTAAAAATATAACTTTTTAAAAAATTTTACATGCGTGTTATGATTACTTTATAGATACTCAATACCATATTATAAAAATTGTTTTCTGGATAATTTTAATCGAAAGGTATTCCTTTAACGATTTATGTCTAGATAATAGAAATATGCTAAATAATTAGCGAGCTGCAGCAGTTTATTCTTTAGTGTTCCCATTTGGGAACATTGGCTTCTACCATTATGTTTCAATACCAAATTTCAGAATAGCTAGAAAAAAATTTCAGAATACAGTTATGACATCTTTGAGCAATAAATGTTAAAAAGAAAACAGCATAAAACAAAAGTAAGCCTATTTGTTTTCTTTCATTCTGCAGTGTTTGAAAGTGCTTCCAGGTAAATTGACTTTATTATTATTATTATAAAAATTTATTCAGTTAAATCATAGGCTAGAATTCAATATATGTTGCCAATTTTTTTAGATATAAACAGACAGGCAAATGTCTAAACGATTCCTAACATTAGAATCTGCAGTAGATTTTCTACAAACACTTCCAGATGATGAATTATCTGATAAACTCCAGCGTTTTGTATTTTACCACCTGATGAGGACGACACTGTAACTGAGGAAGAACTTATAAATGATGATGAACTTGAAGAAATTTTTCCAAGTTATGTATGTGGAAAAATAAATGTCGTAAGAAACAATGACCTCCCTGAAGAAAACGATGATTTCGACCAGACGCAAAATCGTGCATCGTCATCTAAAACAAATACTCAGACATTTTACTTCAGCACACTTCAAAGAAAGCAAAAAAAGATAATTTGCCAAAATGGAAAAAGAAGCAGGATTTTGAAAGTAAGCTAACTTTCGAAAGCATGATTCCTTTGAAAGAAAAGTTTCCCTACTTAGAAGATTTGAGCTGCTTTGAGTTATTTTCCAAAATGTTGCCCTTCGAATATTTAGAATATCTTGCAAGCATGACAAAGCTGTATGCACTTCAAAAAGGTATGAATTTGGAAGTGAATGGAAACGATATCGGTCAATTTTTTGGACTTCTTTTACTAAGTGGCTACCATAATGTTACTAAAGAAGATCTACATTGGAGCACAGCTGAAGATACTTGTATTCCTATAGTATCTACAGATATGAGCAGAGGATGTTTCAGACAACTGAAGAGATATTTTCAACTAATGGATAACACAAATTTGCAACCCAATGACAAACTTGGGAAAATTTCACCAATATATGACGAGCTATCAAAGAATGTACGCCAATTTGGATTTTTTCATAAAAAGCTTAGCATAGATGAATCAATGGTACCGTATTACGGCCATCATTCATGCAAAATGTTCATTCGAGGCAAACCAATAAGATTTGGATATAAAATTTGGATGATGTGTTCATCCAATGGATACCCTTACAGTATGGAAATGTATAGTGGTAAAAAGGAAAACGTAAAAACAAGTCCTGTAGGAACCAAAGTCGTGAATGATATGTTATCGGTTATTGAAAATGTGAATCAACATGAAGTATATTTTGATAATTTTTTTTACATCATATACTTTATTACAGAAATTATAAGAAAAAAACATAAAAGCTACTGGGACTGTGAGGGAAACGAGAATTGCTTGTTGCCCACTAAAAACACAAAAGGAATTATTCAAAACTGATAGAGGAAATTATGACTGTCGATCAGATGGAACTGTCTATATGTGCAGATGGCATGATAATGCTGTTGTAACGGTAGCTTCAAATTATTATACACATGAACCTCTTGGATCTGCCAAAAAATATTCTCAAGCGCTAAAAAAGAAAATTGATATACCAGAACCAAACCTCATTAGACAGTATAATGAAGGAATGGGTGGAGTAGATCTTCACGATCGACTTCTAGGCAGCTACCGTCCGAAATTGAGAAGCAAAAAATGATGGTGGAATTTGTTCAGTAACGCTCTAAACATTTGCTGTAATTGCTAGTTGGCTTATACACTGTGAAATTCATCAAGATAAAGAAAATGCAAAATCCCATTTGCAGTTTCGAAAAGAAATAGTAATGAACCTTCTCCGATTACAATCAAAACTAGCAATTCGGCAGGGCACTCGATCACATCCTACATCAGAAAACCGAGGAACGGATGGGCATTATCTTGTTCCGACATCTCAAGGCAGATGTGAGTTGTGCAAAAAAAAATTCAAGAAAAAAATGTTTGGAATTCAACAAAAGATTGCATGAACATTGTTTTCCGGCATATCATAGACTGTGATATAATGATTGCAAATTATTGAAAACTTTAGCAAATTTAAAAAATATAATGAATGTCAGTTATTCATATATTCATGTTTCATATATTTAACGTAATTTTGTAATGAATAAATATTTCATATTTCCAAAAATATTTAATAGCGTATTATTTATTCATTCAAAATGCCAATTGGGAACAGTTAAAAAATACTTCTAAAATTTTTTTTTTTATTTTAACATTAGTTATTTATATGTAAAAATTATCCAAGAACTGGAAAAATAACAATAAAAATTTCTTTTGTATTGTTTGAAATAGTCTGGAGTTTAAAAGGTTAAGGAGACTAAATAAAGAAACTACCAATCCACACTAAATGAGCTTAATGACTCAGGTGTACTGACCTTTCATTAGAGAGTGAACCACAAAAGAAGAAAATTATACAATAATTGCAGCAAGTGCAAATGGTCTACTCGTAGATTTTATAAGATATGAATCCTGACAAGAGCATTACTTTACAATAATAGCTAAGGGCAACCAATCAGCTAAATTTATTGTAAAGTAATGCTCATGTCAGGATTCATATTTTGTGAAGTCTACTGAATTGACCATTTCCACTTGCTGCAATTATTGTATGGCTCAAAATCAAAGAGGTGAGCATTTTCAGTTTTCATTTTTCGAAAAAATAAACTTGCATTAGAAAATTAGTTTATAATTTACATAGATAGTGCCCTGTGTTTTAAAATGGTTCTGAAAAGGGCCAGGCAAAAAAACTTGTTTATTTTTAGTTATGGCATAAATAAGCAGAAGCGGGAGTAAATATCATTTCGGGAAGGTTTTTTCAAATTGTATAAAATATGATGTGATTAATTTAAGTAATTATTCCTCTTAAAAAAGTAAAACAAAACGCAATTCTCAATTAGATAATATTTTTACTTTCAAATATGGATTTTTCAAGTATTTGTCGCGATATCATGTTAAGTGTGAATTCACAAACGAAACTTTAATTTATTTTTTGTATTATGAGCCTGTATATTCAATTCATATTAAGATGCAAAGGGTCGAGTCTGTATCTATTTATTTACGTGCAAACAATTTAGGATAAATAAACTAATGTTGATTAATTCTCCCTTTTTCTGACGTTCCTGGAAATGACGGTCCTGTTCCCTGAATGATGATTACGATCAGTCTTTACAATTGACACAAAGAAAACTTTTTCAGCAGTATTAAATCTATATTGTGTAACGTGCCGTTACCTTTTTCTGGCTAAAATTTAACAGCCGTTCATTGAAATTTTTTTTTTTTTTGAGCCTTCACTTCAACTAATTTCCGGGATCTCTTTTGTTAGATTCTCTATCCCACTCTGGTGGAGTTACGTTAAGCTTCCCCTTCTGGCGCTGTGTGTTTCAAGTTTCCCATTTTACCGATATTCCTGGTTTCTACCGCGTGTAGTCCTTACCAAAACTGGGTGATCATCGGCCGTCCCGGGCGTGAGCCTTATGGATCAGTCGCTTAATTAATTATTTTAACGGAGGTTACTGTGTTCCCCCTCCTTTTTTATGAATTAAAGGGATCACTTGACGCGTTCTGTTCGCGTTGTTCTTACGTTAATGATACCTCGTTTGGGGAGTTATTTGTTCTATTTTTTCCTCGCGCTAAATAAGTTTTTCCTTCTAGTGGGATTCATTTATGTATGGACCGAGACCGCGATTCCTCGTACTTTGCGTCACTAATGTCGCCATCTCGCGTCTTCTAAAGTTTATCCCGTGGCGAATTTCCTTTTTGGCGCTTGACGGATACTTGAATTTTAATTTCTCATTGAGACAATTAGTTTAGCGTCTAGTTTTGGTCTGTATTTCATCGCGTCGTTCGTTGGACTCGTCTTGTTCGTTGTCCGTTGGGTCATTTCTCGTCATCGATTAATGATCTTGAGAATCGCTCGTCCTGTGGATTTCTCAACTTACTATTTGATTTTTTTTTCGTCGTTTAGATATTTCCTTTAATTTTTTGGTAAAATAAGGATTGATTTTGAATTCTCTTTCTTTAGTAAATGATAAGGGACGTCTTAGCCTCATGCTATAGATATAAGACACGTTCTTTAACGTTAAAAGAAATTTAACTATTTCATTCTTTTTGATTTACTTTGGGAGCTAGAAAAGATTTTTTTTTATTACTATTTTAAAAAATATATATTTTGTTAGCTGTATTTCTTTTACGGGAACTTCTTATTAACGCTATTGTTGGATACTCGCGCATTCCCTTTGTTCGCCTGGTTCTTCATTGTTCAATCGTCGTTGTAATCGACCGCTCGTTTTCTTAGAGCAACTAGCTATCTTCGTTTCTGAGAACTTGGATGTCGTGCCACGTGCACGTGTTATTTAAATTTTTCTGTAGTTTTGTAATTTTCTTGGTGGAAAAAATTTTTTACTTGGGCAGCTAGACCTTCAAGAGAGGCAACATCAGCTCCTCAGCCTTCTCTTGAGTTCGGAGATGGCTTTCCTTTGGCAATCGAACTTAATACTTTCAGTCATCGCCAATCTTAACTTCAAATCATGAACGATTAGTTCATGTTAGTTTTTGGTATCGGACCTTAACCGATTGTAACTCATCACTATGACGTTTATCACCGATTACTGCCAAGTTTCTATCTTTTGAGCGTTCACGATAGACTATGTGTCGCTTCTACTTTGGATCGTCAATTGCTTTTCCGTTGACCGAACTGCCCGTGATCATGTTCATCTAAGATATGTTGGGTCTCATGGACCTTTGAAATTGTATTCTTCGGCAGTTGTTGCAAGATCGATCATTCCGTCTGTGATGGATCGTATACTTACGTTATGGATTATCTTCGCTTGATTTGACTTTATGCACGTGAAATGCCATGCAGTTTTTTATTTTATCGCAATGTTACGTTTGCTATGTCGGATCTGACGGACCTTTTCCACGATTTCTCAAAATCTTAATCTCGGCTTATGTATTTTTCTTTTTTTTAAATTGTATTATCTGATTGTATTCTTGATATCGATTCTTCCTAATACTTGGATATGATCCTTATGTTTTAATCTATTATTTTAATTATTTTGTTTTCCTTTCCAGGACCTCATCCATGTTGCCGTTGCCGTCTGTCCATATTCCGTCCTTTCGTTATCCGTATGAGCCTGTTTGTCCGTCCCGTCCTCCAATTTTTCCTTCTTACCATGTGTTATTGTTTCCACTGTACGTATTTTAGTGTATATTTTGTACTTCGTCTTTAGGATCCTAGCGGAGGAGGTCCCAGGTTTGTTGTTTACCTTTTATCTTTCTTATACCACTGTAATTCAAACATTTAATTTTTTTGTGATTACAATTTTTTTTATCTCTGTTGTGAAAAGAGAAAGAAGATGAAAATGCGTTTTTTTTTATTTCCAGTTTTATTTTCCTTGAGTACTTGCTGTTGTTGGTCTTATTTATTTACAGTGTAGGTGGCTCTGCTTGACCTTTTGAGCTTCTAGATCTTCCAAGCGTTTCCAAGTTCCTCTCCTCACACTCAACTGTAACTTTCTACCCTCGTCAAAATCACTTCTACTCCAAGTCTGGCAAAATCGAGCGGGGGGTATAGGAGAGTTTGGCACCCTGCCTGTTTTGACCACTAGGGCGGCGCTCAAAACAGCCGGTGGAAGAAGAAACACATGGTCGTACGTATTATGCTATGGAGCTGAGGCTACTTAGTAACAGAAACAATTATTTTTAAAATTTTACAAACAACCTGGATTGCTGAAAGTTCTAACAAGTTATGGTTAAATATTGCTTTGTGCCAGGATGCACTTCTGGTTACCGAAAAAAAGGCGAAAGGATCCAAAAATCAATAATTCCAATCAATAATTCATTATCTTGCAGGATTTATTATAAGAAAATTATTAAAAAAATATCCATGTGAAGACTGTAAAAAGTTTTGGATTGGGACAAGACCAGCAGATGTAGACGATACTTCACTTATTGAACTTAGAAATGAAGGCAATTTAATATGGCCTTCAGAAATACTTTTTTCCCTAATTATGAAACTAGAAGTTTGTATTCAAAAAGTTTTGATGAATAGCCCACTAAATGCTCACTCATCATGGGAGATTTTTAATGAAATTATTTTGTCATGTCCTAAACAGGCTGTTGCATGTATTACACACAACAATACAGTTTTAAAATTTATTGCAACTTTTTTTGTGACAATTAGATTGCACTTTCTTTGTAGAGATATTAATAAATCGAGCAAATCAAAACAGAAAACATTTAAACATGCAAAACTGTCAAAATTATAATTTTGCAAATAAAATTGATTAATAGAGCAATTGTGTTGTTCACTTTGTATGATTTATTTATTTATTTATTTATTTATTTATTTATTTGAAATTTTGCAAGCAGCATGCTAGTAAAAGCCAAAAACAGCTTAAAAATAAGAATAAAAGAATACAATAAATAAGGAAAATGATCATAAATTTAGTGTAAAATTTCAATAACATTTTTTTTTTACATAATGATTAAAATTTGAATAAATTAGAAGCAATAAAAATTTTCAAGAATATATTAATAAAAAGTATAAACATAATAACATTAAACAATAAAATAAGGAGGTGAGATTGTAAAGATTATGAATACAATATTTTCAATACCTGTTTGTTATAACTCAAATTATGAGTTATGAGAACTCAAAAATTCATAATGAAGGGTTATAATTAAAAAAGTTTTGTTATAACTCAATTTTTGAGATCAGATATGATGTTAAAAAATTTAAACATTCTACTAAATTTTTTTTCTTGAAATCGATCCTAGAATTTAATTTTTACCTTTAAATTAAGAATAAAAAAATTTGGAAGAATAGATTATTTAATTTAAAAAGGTAACAAAGATCAGGTAAAATTCGTCTGTTAATTAATTTTTCACATTTAAAAACATTTCGTCTGTATTTAATTTTTCTAAATACAATTGCATTTTAAGATAAATATAAAAAAAAGGAAATTTTATAATAAAGTTAGAGAAAAATAAAATTTAAATTGTTTTTGTTTTTTAATATTATTCTGGAAAAATTAACTATCGTCTATGCTTTAATCTCCCTCCCACTGACTGGAGCGCCAGCGGTGGCGAAGTCATTAAAAGTGCCAAACTCTAAGCATTAGCTGCCAGACTTGGAGTAGAAGTGATTTTGCCCTCGTCTTTTATCGGACTTTGGGTGTCGCTCCATTATGTAGACCGTCGCTACATCGTCTTAGCCTTTGCAAATGTTGGATCACCCAACTTCTCTTTTGTGACCATTTTGTTTACTTTATTCAGTTCTATCCATGTTCGTTTGCAGCAATAAAGGAAAATATTTATTTGGATTTCGCTTTTTCTATTTTGTGTTTTTTTTTTTGTAGGTTTGGGTTGTCTTGGGTTGCGGGTTAGTCATGTTAGTATTTAATTGGGGTTAATTTTGTAGTAAGTTTTTCTCCTGGGTTTCTCTCATTCTACCCCTTACTTGGAGGATCGCTTTTGTTCTTTCAAGTAAGCGTTTTCCTTTATCCTCGCGGTTATCTTGGGTTCTGGTAACTGTTTTGTTTCAGTCAAGGGAAGGTTTTCTTTTGGGTTTTTTTACGCTTCACTTTTGGAGCGTTGGCTGTGCGTGCGGGTAAACGCGGTTTGCTTTTACTAGCACGCTACAATTGTAAGTAGGAGAAATACACGTTTGGTCGCATATTAATTATTTGGGCGTGGCCCAAAAGCAGCCAATCAGCGTGCAGTATTCGTGTCACGTGACCCACACCCGTTCACCACCATGCTGACGTCACGGGCGGCCATTTTCGGGTCACGTGATGGGTTTCCCCCGTAACGTCACATATGAATAAATTAATATTAATATGCAGCAGCCGTTTTGTTTTTCGGGTTTTGTCACCAAGTGGCGTTGCAGCATGTTTTTGCGTCCCCTCTGGTGGTGAAGGTGTAACACATGGTCGGTATTTGGGTGTGACTACAGGTTTCATACTCCCTCCCATGTGTCATTCCTCCCATTTTTTTTTTTTTTTTTTGCTGTTTTCACTTTTTCATTCTTTATTCAATTTTTTTCTTTATTCATTTTTCATTCTTTATTCAGTTTTATTCAATTTTTCAATTTTTTTTAATCATCCGTTTTCATCTTTCGTTCTTCACGCGGGTTTCTCCATGGACGTCCCAGGTCGATTTCGTCTTCAGCGGTTCTCTCGGGCATCGCCTTGCCGTCATCACCTGTCTCACAGTCAGCATCTTCATCCGAGTCGTCGTCGTCGTTTCCACTGGTGGGGATGGTGAAGGTTGTTTCGGTTCCCATATCGCGTGTTTTTGGCTTAGGTTCGGTAAAATGAAGAACCTCCATCATCACAGCTAGCGAATAAGCTGCGCTAAGTGTTTCATAGTGGGTGCGGCTGGGTCCGTTACGAAATATAGGATTCAACCATTCGTTCTCGGCCATGGATGGGACAAGTCTTTCGGCATTTGTAACCTCCATGCCGAGTAATCGACTTAAAACACGGCAGTGAATTCCGCCATAACCATAAAACTGCGTAGTGAGGCGTTTCCAGTAGTTTATGATCCCTGGCAATGCAGAATAAGGTAGAGTACCCGTGAAAATGTTTCTTCGCCCAGTAGCATGTAATTGATGGCTTTGAGTTTGTCCAATCCACTTGGCTGAGTTTTATCTCGTTTTCTTCGGGTAGCAAAAAGGTATAGTGACCTTTCAACCTCTGTCCGTAGATGTCCAGCTGCCTCTTGGTCCGCTCATCGAGTTTTCGGACATTATAGATACCACAGATAGATAACTCGCTGTATACCACATCGCCTTTCTCGGTTTTGAAAGTATTGGCCGTAATGGTGGCTCCACGTACTACAGATAGAGAGAGAGAGAAAAGTCATATTTTGTTAATGAGATAAATGCATTCAAACATCTTTTTCTAATAATAATAATAATAATAATAATAATAATAATAATAATAATGTGTGTAAAATATATTTCTCTACTTACAGTGAAGGGCCGGATTCTTTTCCATGTCACAAGGCATTTTTCTTTCTCCTTTTTTCTTCTATTGGAGCGGGGTGACAACTGCGTGCTTGCGTGGGTTGTACGTGTTGGTTGGCTGGCTGAGTACTGAGTTAATGCTGGGTGATTGAATCTTCCCGCACCAGCTGTTGACGTCATGGTTGTCATGGTGAAGGTGGTGGTCACGTGGTTTCCATCTCCTTCTAGAATCTTCTACATGTTTCTTTTTGGGTCAGAGTCTTTCTCTCACTGACCTTTTGACTTTTGATTTCATTGACCTTTCACTGAATGACCCCAAGTCTTTTGTTTTGCTTTCTCTGAAACGTATTGAATATGAAATTATAGGTAGGGTCGAGTTTGGTTTTGCTCCACTTTTCACTTTTTGGTGTAGCCAATTTTGGGATTAAATTTCTGTATGTATCCCAACTTCACCTTTCATTTTCAGCTTTTGTTGTGATATTTCACAATACAAGTTATGATTTTTTCTGTCTAAACTTCTCTTTTTCTGCTTCCTTCTTCTTCTTCTTATTATTATTAAAAAATATTTACACTGGTTTTCAACTTTTTTCGTGGTCGTTTTGCTTTATTAAAGATGCAAATATTCCGTTCCAAAGTATGTACGTGGTTTTCAGTAATGTTTGATGCATATACTTTATTTCAGTATTACTTAATGTTCATGCATTCGTACTACGCTTATTTTTTTAACATGTCATAAAAATATTTTTCGGCTCTACATAAATTCAACAAAGTGTTTTCCTCAGTACAACAAGTTATTGATAAAGTCATTTGTTGTCTGTTTCCTTTTTCGCGATGTTGATTTTGTTTCACGGGGAGATTTTACGTTTGTGAAATCTGTTCAAAGGATAGTTTTCGCGTACGCAAATTCTCTTAAAAGTTCAAATATTTTCGTGTGGTTTCCGAGCTCTATGGCGTTTCCAGCATAAGTTTGTTGTCGCCCATTTGTTTTTTATCTATAGTCCAAATTTCGTTCTAGCGTTTTGCAGTGGAGGATAGAATTCACTGCATCGATTTCCAAACCTTGCAACATTCCGCGATTCGTTTTTCTGTCTTCTAATTGTTTTCACAAGTGCATTAAATATATTTTTTAATGCTGTTTTTAAACAGATGAATGCAGACATAGGCATTTCAAATAAATAAATAAATATAAAGTTTCTACAGAGCGTGCGCATGCATTAAAAACATGATTTCGATTTCGTCTTTCCTGTTCTATGTACTATTTTTCTCTTGAATGAATACTTATAATTTTAATAGTAATAAATAAACGCTTGCGTATTTTTACGACTGCGTGAGATGAAAACGTTTGACAATTTTGACTTTTTCTAGTGGTTGTTTTTTACCACCCCGTGAATAAATTGATTCAGTATTGTGATGTTGTAGTATGATTATTAATTTTACTATATTGGAGTAAAATGGGGACAATTTTTTACTCGATTTTACATTCATTTTCATATGTAGTTAATATTTTCAATTCTCAATTCCTGAAAATAAAATTTGGGTTGAGTTTTGACAATTGTGCATCGTACATGTTCTAAATTCCGTAACTCCTGGTCTCAACATTCGTTTTTCTTTCAAACACGTTAGGTTTTTACGTTTTACCTTAAGTTTTGTGTAACTAGATTGTATTGGTTGGTATTGTTTAAGTTTCTACCAATCTTCATGTTTAAGCATGTGTTTCCCTTTTTGTTCACGTTTGTGTACAATACATTAGGGTTGTCCACGGCTTTCGTTTCAACATCTGAACGGTTGTTTTTTGGTTTGAATTCACCAACTTCTGTATAAATTTCGGTGATGGTCTAGGTGCACATGTCCTCATCAATTCGTTCAACTTCTGCCCGTACATTCTCCGAGTTTTCATCTGATCTCGACGTACAATTTTGTTTTTACTCCACTATCTTTCTGTACTAATGGCAACGACTGATAGTGTTAACCATAACAATTTTTTGGAGTTATTATGCCGCGAAGGTGCCAAGGCCGAAAGTGAGTATTTTTTGTTCTTACTTCAAACTCATTTATACTTTGCTCTGTTTTTCTTACGGTCTTTTATTTTTTTTTGTTTTCCCATAGCCCTAGGTTGTCTTGTGGAGATTATTGTGCATTCCTGTGGTGAATGCGACAACATAATGCGTACATACGGAATCTGCATTGTTAAACGTCGTACAACACAAACAGAGCCGAGCATCGCCTACCTGTTGTAAATTTCTGCTCGCCTACCTGGATGCAGAAGCAAGCAGGTACAGATGTTAAGCACTCCTGATGTTGTCAACTTTTTAATTTCGATGAACGGCCGTTTATGGATGTATTACCTGTGTCTATTCAATTACTACAGTCGTTTAAACATTTTTTATTACTAGCGCTGAAAGGAAAAGTTAGCGAGGGTTTACCTAAACCAGGATGTCGCGATTTGTAACATCTCCAACGAGTGCAGATACTTTGGTTGTGTAAGCATGAATTGTTATTTAAACTGTGAACTGTTTAGAGGGTTAGATAAACTAATTAAATTACTCAGAAGTCAAGCTAGGGTTGCCGAGCTCGCACCTTTTTGTGTTTAAAATAAAATACTTTATATGTTTTGAGTTTTTGTGATAACTTCTAGCTGAAAACAGTTTCAAATAAAAAGCATTTTTTAAAAAACGTAAAATTTGTGTCTGTATTTATCAACACTTTTCATGTCCTGGTATACATGTTTTTAATTGACTAGGTTACCTTTTTTTTTACCTCGTATAAAATGCTAAATTTATCCATTTAAAATAAAATAAATGGTAAATGTTAAATGAAATGGCTTAAATTTTTAACTTTTTACTATCTTAGTTAAATTTCTCAGTTTTTAAAATAAAATAAACGATAAATATTAAACGACATGGCTTTAATTTTTTTTTTTTACTAGCGTTGCTAAATTTAACAATTTTAAATTACTCTTCTTAAATAAATGTTAATTTTGACATTTTGGGCATCATACAATAATATAATTGTTTGAATACAAATACCTAATGTGTGTTTCTCAATCAACTTCGTAAAACAACTAAAGTCGAGTGAAAACAATCTACTTGATGTATACTAACTAGTTACAGTTGACAGCTCCTCCATATGTAAACTGATCTCAACAATTGTTTTACATTTCATTTCACAACTTCGGTTTTTGCATTTTTAAAATTAATTTGGTTACGTTCGGCATTGAAAAAACGGCCATCATTACTCGAGTGGGGTATGTTTCGAAGCCATCTCACTGATGGGACTACAGAGGAAGCAAAGAGGTGAGTGTTTATTTGTTTTTTTTAATTCTTAACCATATTAAAAATGCCGTTGTCCTGTAATTGTAATTTAGTTTTACCGTATTTTCGTTATATTAAGGTTGAAAACAACATTAGCCGTTATTCCAGGCACGCTAACGTCCATGTTGCAACCTCTAGATGTTTGCTTAAATAAGCCATTTAAGGATCGTGTCCGCGAAAAATGGCGGGACTGGATGACTTCCGGTAACTTCCAGTTCACAAAAGGTGGAAACATCAAGAAACTGGACATTGAACTTGTTGTTCAATGGATAAAGGAGGCCTGGAGTGACATTCCATTGGAAATGGTGAAGAGATCATTTTTGAAATGCGGGATAAGCAACGCTCTTGACGGGACTGAAGATGAGGCCTTGTACGAGGACGACAACGACAATTCTTCTGTTGACGATGCTGTTGAATAATAGAAGAATTTGACAAAGTTTATGCTGATGCTGACTTCCATCAAATTTTCGGGGACTCAGATGATGACCAATCAGATGATGAGTTCGAAGGATTCAATTAGTTTTTTTGTAAAACATTATTCAGTAAAATCCCGTTACAACGTACTTCAAGGGACCTGGAAATTTGTACGTTATTCTGAGACTGGGGGGGGGGGGGGGGGG